>CAUYRH010009179.1:0-23977 GCA_963574655.1 Perodicticus potto
TTTCAATTTCATTTAATTCTGCTCTAATTTTGGTTATCTCTTTTCTTCTGCTGGGTTTGGGATTGGAGTGTTCTTCCTTTTCCAATTGTTTAAGATGTCCTATTAAGTTGTTGACTTCCTCTCTTTCTGTTTTCTTGAGGAAAGCTTGCAGTGCTATAAATTTCCCTCTAAAGACTGCCTTTGCCGTGTCCCATAGGTTCTGATAATTTGTGTCTTCATTGGCATTTTGTTCCATAAATTTGGAAATTTCCTGCTTAATCTTGTCAATGACCCATGTATCCTTCAACATGAGGTTGTTGAGTTTCCATGTTTTTGTTTGAGTATGCATATTCTTGTTGTTATTGAGTTCAACTTGTATTCCATGACAGTCTGAGAAGATGCAAGGAATATTTTCTATTTTTTGAAATTTGCTGAGGTTAGACTTGTGACCTAAGATGTGATCGATTTTGGAGTACGATCCATGGGCTGATGAGAAGAATGTTTGTTCAGTTTTGTTGGGATGAATTTTTCTGTAGATTTTTGTTAAATCCAAATGTTGGATGGTTAAGTTTAAGTCTAGAATTTCTTTGCTTAGCTTCTTTTTGGAGGAGCTGTCCAGTATTGTTAAAGGAGTGTTAAAGTCTCTGACTACTCTGTTGCTGGAGGACATCAAGTTGCTCATGTTTCTGTTATAAATTGAGGCACATTCTGATTGGGTGCATAAATATCAATAATTGAAACCTCATCATTTTGAGTATTACCTTTAACAAATGTAAAATGTCCATCCTTATCTTTACTAACTTTCATTGGTTGAAAGACTGTTGAATCTGCAAATAAGATTGCAACACCTGCTTTTTTCTGTTTTCGATTTGCCTGGAGTATAGATGACCATCCCTTCGCCTTGTGTCTATATTTATCTTTTAAGGTAAAATGAGATTCTTGTATCCAGCAGGTATCTGGTTTAAGTTTTTGTATCCAGTCAGCCAACCTGTGCCTTTTAGAGGACAGTTTAAACCATTCACATTAATTGAAAATAATGATAAGCCATTCGACTGTGAAGTGGGTATTTTGGATCCTATCACCATTGTAGAGTTTGGTATGTGGTCAAAAGTTTCTGCTTGAGTTTACTTTTGGGGTGGAGGTTTGCACTGGTCGTTATGGAGGATAGGTCTGAGTATATCCTGGAGAGCTGGTTTACTTAGGGCAAACTTATTCAACATGTGGTTGTCATTAAAGTATTTAATATCTCCATCATAAATGAAACTCAGTTTGACTGGATATAGGATCCTGGATTGGAAGTTATTTTGTTTTAGGAGGTTAAAAGTTGATGCCCACTCCCTTCTCGCTTGAAAGGTTTGAGTAGAGAGATATGCAGTTATTCTAATATTCTTCCCCTTGTAAGTAATGGATTTCTTGCATCTGGCTGCTTTCAGAATCTTCTTCTTCATGTTAACTTTAGTGAAGTTAACTACAATGTGCCTGGGAGATGTCTTATTTGGGTTGAGTCATGCTAGGGTTCTGAAACTGTCTGCTATCTGAATTTCAGAGACTCTAGGCATGTCTGGAAAATTCTCTTTCATAATCTCAAGAAGAAGGGACTCTGTGTCTTGTGAAGCCAGTTCATCGCTTTCAGGTATCCCTATAAGATGAATATTGGCTTTCTTCGCGTTATCCCAGAGCTCTCTGAGAGAATGATCTGTTTTTGCCTTCCATTTCTCTACCTCTTTGAGTGTTTGGAAGCATTCGAAGTCTCGGTCTTCAGTGTCAGAAATCCTTTCCTCTGCTTGCTCTATTCTGTTACTGAGGGTTTCCACTGTATTTCTCAGATCTTTTAGGTCTGCAACTTCTTGTCTCAATGTGTCAAATCTTTGATCATTTTTTCTTTGAATTGGTTGAATTCTTAAGACATCTTCTGAATTAATCCCACAATTTCTACCTCCATCTTAGTTTCCATTTTGTTGATCTTGTTTGCAATCCAGATTCTAAATTTGATTTCAGACATCTCAGCTATCTGTTTATGGATGAGATCCTCTGGATTGGATGGTTTGACATTCTTTGGGGGAGTTGCGCTGTTCTGATTATTCATGTTATCAGAGTTTTTCTATCACTCCTTATTTTGATCCCACATAAACTGAAGTGTTGACATAAGAGATGAGAATGTTTGGGAAGTTCTGCTCAGGAATTAAGTAAGGTCCATTCATCCGCACAAAAAATTTAACCCAGAAACAGATAACAGAGTATCAAATGCCTACCAATAATTTGGTAGGTCACAAATAATAGGAACCACAGATATGGAAATATTCATCCAAGTCAGTACAGAACCACATAAACAGATGTAATTTTATCACTCTGTGCACTTTGACTTTTTAAAGATGACATTTTATGCTTATCTTTTCCACAATGGCCTTGAATTATTATATAATAATATTCTATTTAACAAGGGAGAATATTATATAATTATTATAATAAAGGGAAGATGAAATACTACTTTAAATCCATGTTTAAAATACTTGTTTTTTTCTTTTTTAATCTCTGTCTAGGCAAATAAAAATAAGTAAAAAATGTTGGTGTAAATTTAAATTAAAATAATGTATGGCAATCCTTTCCAATCACATATTTCTCCACCAATGTTAAAAAATAATGGTTTTGACTTTTCCCCCATGATCAATTCATGTAGAATCAAATAAATGCCTAATCAAATGAAGGAGGGAAAGAAAGAAAGAAGGAAAAAAGTATGGAAAAAAATACAAAATGTTGGAAATATTGATGTCAAAACCCTGAATTTTTAACTAAATTATTTGGTTGATGGACTCTTATGATAATTTTTAAATGCTCAAACTTTAAATCTTATATCTGAAGATATGCACTGTTCTTTTTGATAAGCCTGAAAGAAACATGATCCTGAGAAAATGTACAGAAAATAAAATTATGTGGCCATGGTACTGAGCCTTTCTGCTCTCATGACTGGGGTATTTTAGGGATATCAACTGACTTTTAATTTAAATAAGTAAAGTAGATAGATCGAAATAGATACATAGGATAGACAGATGGGTAGGTAGATAGATCAACATATTAATATGTGTAAAGTATATCTACTACCATACAGAATTAGTAAAAATATGAAATGTTTACTTTTCTATTTTTTAAATTTATTTATTTTTTTAATTGACAGTTAAATTTGTATGCGTTTTTAGTGTACAACATGATGTTTAAAAGTAAGTTCATATTATGGATGTCTAAAACCAGCTAATTCACAAAGATATAACCTCACATAGTTATTGTTTTTGTGGAAAGCACACTTAATATCCATTCTCTTGACATTTTTTTAACAATACAATATATTTTAATTAGCTGTAGTCAACATGCTGTATGATAGATTTCTTGAGCTTATTCTTTCTACCTAAATGCTGTTTTATATCCTTTGACCAACAAAATGTTTATTTTTAAAATTTCTTGAAAGGATAAAATACAGGGTAATATTGTTGATTTTGTAGACATAATTTGGATGTTACAATTAATTTCATTTGGCTACAGAGAGAGCAGATTTACCAAATAGAAAAATAAATAGACCTTAGATTCCAAGGTTTACATCAATGGAGCATAGATAACTGGATAGAGAAGCTTCACACATGATTTGAATTCCAAATGAGCTCATTAATATTAACTACAAACCAAAGGCCACAAGCCTGGAACTAGTGATGAGGCAAAATGACATGGAAGCCAGGAGGGCTGAATAATAAATTGGTCAAAGCTGGAGCCTGAGCAAACATAAAATCCATTTCACTGGGCACAGAGACAGCTGGCTAACTGCTGGAAATCAGGATGAACAGGCACACAGCCAAAGGCTGATTCTATAACTAGGACATAGACACCTGCCCTTGCCCAGAAGTGAAGCTAGATAATGCAAAATAAATATTTATTGACTACCTGACTGAATGAGTGAGTATTGATAGAGTTATCCAGAGAAGCCAACTAGTGCAATAAAGGGCTTCTCATTTGAAAGTGAAGCTGAAGTAATATTTTAAATTATATAATACATGAAACAAGGCAATCTATTTGATAACAAATATTCTACCATTAAGAATAAGAGTAGTAATGATATTTATATATAACAGACACTACATAAATCATCACATATTACCTTTATCAAAACTCTCTGAAATGGGTCTATTGTTATGGCCCCGCTTCTTCATGTTTGGAGAGATTTATAAATCTTCCCAAAGTCAAAAGGCTATAAATTGCCAGGGCTAGAATTGGATCTAGATGTGATTACTCTGCAATAGAAGCTCTTAAGACACTTAAGAACTAGTGTGACTTTCATAATCTCATGAAGAAGAGCCTCTGTGCCTGCCTTAAAGAAAGATGGAGACTTTACCTCTTTCATGTTTACATGGAGCTGGACCATATTCTTCTAAGCAAAGTATCTCAAGAATGGAAGAAAAAGTATCCAGTGTACTCACCCCTACTATGAGACTAATTTATAGTGTTCATATGAAAGCTATAACCCAACTACAGCACAAGAATATGGGGAAAGCTGCAAGGGAGGGGAGGGAAGGTGGGAGGATCGGTGGAGGGAGAGGATTCAGTGGGACCACACCTATGGTGCATCTTAGAAGGGTATAGGTGAAACTTACTAAATGTAGAATAAAAATGTCTGAACACAATAACTAAGAAAATGCCATGAAAGCTATGTTAACCAGTTCAATGAAAATATTTCAAATTGTATATAAAACAAGCACATTGTACCCATGATTGCGTTAATGTACATAGCTATGATTTAATAAAAAAAAAAAAAAAGAACTAGTGTGACTTTTACTAACATTTATTTATTGAATAGCTGTCATGTTTCAGTCAATCCCTAGTGCTTGGCAAGAAATAGAGAGATAAGGCACACTATCCTTTTCAAAGGAGATCACAATCTAACATAGTCTAAGAAGTAATGATGTGTGATAAAATTTTTAGGGGAATCAGAATGATCTTATCTATCTTTTTTTTTTTTTTGAGACAGAGCCTCACTTTATTGTCCTCTGTTGAGTGCTATGGCGTCACAGCTCACAGCAACCTTCAACTCCTGGACTTAGGCGATTCTCTTGCCTCAGCCTCCTGAGTACAGTACATTTAAGAGAGATATTTTGAGATAGACCATGTCTACATAAGCATTATTTACAATTGATTGTTATGATTTTTCTATTTTATTATTAACTATTGTTATTAATCTCTTACTCTGCCTAATTTATAAATTAAAGTTATCATATGTATAATATTGACAGAAGCATAGTACATATAGAGTTCTATAATATTTATGGTTTGAAGAATCCACTAGCAGTCTTGGAATATATACCCCACAGATAAGGGGGGGACTATTCTTGTATATATTTTTGTATCCAGCTTTTATCTTGAGGATATTTTAAAAGCATTTGAAAACTGTGATATACTTCACATACCAAAAAATTCAGTTTGTAAAATGTACAACTTGGTGGTTTATAGTATATTACCAAGTTATGAAACCATTATTCTCTAATGCTGGAACATTTTATCACTCCACCAATCCCCTAACATTAAAGTTTGATTATGAATTTTTTTATTTATCAAATTTTTAAAGCAGTGAACCCTTTTAAAAGTAATTCTTACATAGAGATTTCAAATAAAAGTTATATTTTAGCAGAATTGCCTTAGTTTTATGAAGGGGAATAGAGTCCTTACCATGCCTTTTTCTCTCTTTCTCACCCACACTGGTGAAACTTATTAAATGTTTCTCACTTCTTAATAGAGAAAACAATCTTTTCCTTTAAGCTATCAACTGAGAGTCTCTCTAACTGCACTTAAAATATACAACTTTTATATATTGACTTTTGTTGAGGTTAAGTCTCAATAAAACCACTGCAAATTGAAAATATAATGTCTAAAAGGGATTTAATACACCTAACCTACTGAGCATGATAGCTTAGCCTAGCATACACTAAATATGCTCAGAACATGTAATTATCACATAATTGGACAAAATCATCTAACAAATGCTTATTTTATAATAAAATGTTGAATATCTCAAGTAATTTATTGAGTAAAGGACTGATAGTGAATAACGGACTGGTTGTACGGATATTCCAAGTACAGTTTCTACTGAATTTGTATCACTTTTGCACTATTGAAAAGTAGAACATTTTTAAGTCAAACCATCCATAAATTCGAAATAGTCTGGATATTAAAATGTTCAAACATTGCTTATGAAACTATATTATGTAAAAAAGTGTGAGTTTTCAATTATTTAACAATTTTTCTTTGCAATTACTGTATATGTATTAGCACTAAGTCATGGGAACCTTTGTAAATGATGAAATTCAATGAAGATACTTTCAGCAAGATTTATCCACCTGCATGAAGAGTTATATAGTAAGAAACATACATAACATACCAAAAATAAATGGGAAAACTCGTTACTAATATCATCCTTTACCTTTCTCTATGCATTTTAGCTATTACATCATAACAGAGATTGGCAAACTATTGCACAAATGACAAAGTTGCTAAAAAAATACATTCTCAGAAGTACATACTTTGGTCGCTGTAATCATTCTATCTCCTCTTGGTGCACAATTGTATAAATGTAAAGAACCTAATAAAAGTTTATATTAATAGATGTATATAAATACTTAGTATCTATTGTTAAGAATCTGTTATACACAACTGAATTTTGGCATAGCAACTTTTCTAGGGTGGTAAATAGGATAGAAGAATGATTAATACTGAAGAAAAACTCTCACTCTATACGGTATTTTAGTTTTGTGTGGAATATTCACAATAAGAATATTTTCTTGGATATTTGTGTAAATTCTTACAAACATTTATGGTTATAAAATACACAGTATATTTATTGTATATATTTTAAGATAGGTAAGCTGAAATATGACATAAAAGGAAAAAATGGTTATGAATTTATTGCTACAAAATACAAGTTTTTGTAGATCAAAGACACCCTCAGTAATGATACAAAAAACTAAACTGAGGAAATGATTACATCATATTTTCCAGATCAAATGGTGGCCTCCATAATAATAAATCACTTAAATATTGATAAAGAAGTGCAATGCACCAAAATGATCACACGAGATAGCTCTCTAAAATTAATTCACGAAAGTATAAATATGTGTACAAAATTAAAATTGCAAAACAGTGCTGAACCACACTAATAACCAAAGAAACACATTTAAAAGCAATGCTATTGTGTTTTCCCTAAGAAATTGGCAAAGATTTAAAGTAACAATAATCCCCAGTGTTGCCATGAGCACAGATATAGGTATAAGAAGTTAGTTTAAAAAAAGTATATATATACACACACACACACATATACATATACATACCGTTTTTAAACTAACTGCTTATACCTATATATAATCTGTATATACATATATATACATATATACATATATATACTTTTTAAAGTATATATACATACATACATATACGTATATATAATTTTATACATTATATATATACACACATATATGTATATACATATCATATATGTATGTGTGTATATATATAATATTATAATATGTATATAATATACATATTGTATATGTATATATTATATATGTATGTGTGTGTGTGTTTATATACATATTTGAAATCTGGAGCCAAATTTGAAAATGTGCATTAGAATATTTAAATCTATGTTTATTTTTCCATATAGCAATTCCACTTTCAGATTCAGTCTTTAAGATATAAGTGAATGTATACAGAGATTAATACACATGTCTTCCTATCAAATTATGCTTAAAAAGGAAAATTTAAACACATTATAAAAAGCCAATAATTTGAAACAAATAAATACAATGGAATGCTATGGAAATATTATTATACTGTACCTACTTTCATAGAAACAAATAGCCGTATATTTAATAATCAGTTTACCAAAAGAGAATATTTATACTGATTATATTTTTGTATAAAATGCTATGCCTAAATAGTGTAAATAACAATAATTTTCAGGTGATTATCTTGAAGTAGTTTAACCATGTGTAATTGTATTTTCTTCTATTTTCAAATGCCTTAATAAACATTAACTACATATACAGTAAAATGTGCTTTTTAAAAACAATTTTATTAATTCATAAATAATTTACAGGACACACAGATTGATTTTAGCCACATTTTTTTTCCTCTTCAAAAAAGAACACTAGTAGAAATCAATCTTATCAATCTAAATTACAAATAGAAGAGTCTCTCTATAAGAAAATAAAATTTCTTTGGAAATAGGACATTGCAATGGGGTTACATGTAACACAGTAAACATTGTGCCTATTCAAGGAGTTAATGGGGGAAAAATTTATTTGTAAACGTTTGTTTTTTATTTAGAAATGGGGTCTGACTCTGTCTCATATGCTGGAGGGATAGTGATGTAATCATAGCTCACTGCAGTCTCCATCTCCTGAACTCAAGGGATCCTTCTTTTTGGGCTTCCCCCATAGCTGGGGCTATAGGCACATACTGGAAAACAAATACTTTTAAAAGAAAAATGAGAAGGTTTGCACAATTGTTCAAGGATCGTTGGCAACCAGGATTAATAACAAAGGTGATGACGGTCCAAGGTTGGACAGGCAGTTGATGGGCAAATGTCCTTGAAAAAGTAATTTTTGTATAAGATTGTAATGGCCTTTCTGTAAGGTTGTCATTTTTCATAGTCTTCAGTGATAATTTTCGTTATCAGGCACTTATGTATAAGAGTCTTCTTTTCATAGTCTTCCCAGCTCTACCTGTCAGAGATTTTTTTTCTTGGTTTTTGCACAAGTGACTTCATTTTGATTGTGACAACTTTTACAATCGCTTACTATTCCAGTTATAGTTCTTTATGAGTTCAGCTGAAGTTTAAAAGCAATTTAATCTCCAATTTTGACAGGATTCAGTGAGTGGCCAATTTAACATGAATTGACATCAAAATGTCAGCATTAGAAATTTAATACGAATGGATTTTTTTTCACCAGAGGGGATGAAGTGAGATAATTTGAGGGGGTGAGACTAAAAACAACAGAGCATCTAATTGAAAAAGCAAGCCTACCTTGGTCTCAAGATTTCCACTGCTTTATTAGACTTTCAGGGAGAAAAGGGATCTTATGAAATTGTTAACTGGATACATTTTCTCCAATGTCCCCTTTAGCTTTCTAAATAGTTGGCATTCTTCTCGCAGCTTTATGAACACAATTTCCTCCTAGGAATTGTACTGTTTGGTTTTATTGCTTTAATTAAGTTAACGTCTTATACATGTTTCACGAGTCTGATTAGTAAAGACACTTAAAAAATCAAGATAGTTTTAATCCATATGAAACACAATAATATAAGCTAGTAATTAATAATAGTTGACATTCATGGTGATTTATATGTAGCAACTCGTTTTCACCTCCATCACTTCATTTGTTCTATCTAGCAAGACTGTAAAGGCTGGTACTTCTAATCTAGATTATAGATAAGGGATTTGTTCTAATCACATAATCAAGCATTGTTATTAGCATTCTTGATAACAATGAAAAGAATAACAAATAACATTTTAGAGGGGTCCTACATGTGCTAGACACTTTTCAGGTACTTTATATAATTTGTCTTTATAATACACCTGAAAGACAAGTATTTTCATTCCAAATTGAAGAGTTGGATATTATGACACCTAAATGTTGTTATAATTTGCTTGAGATTACTTGGCTAATTAAAGGACATTTTCCTGTATCTCTAGATTTCATTTATGATGAATATTTGTGCAGGTTCTGACTTACATATACACTTCCCATCCATTGCATGGGTGGGAAACAGACTGGACTAAATTAAGAGTATGTGGAAATCTATGAACCAATCCACTTACATTTCCAGATGCAGAGGAGGTAAACTATCACCTTCACAATCCAGTTTAGTGGAGGCCAGAACAAAATATTTAGACCTCTTTCTAGCATTCTTGGCTTTGATTTTATAGCCTTGGTGCTTTGAGAAATGAGTAAAATCAGCAAACCCAGAAGTAGAAAACAAGAGACAGAAAGAAAATAGAAAAAAGTAAAAAAAAAAAAAAATCATTGAGTATAAAAAAAAAGTAATAAAAATGAAATGAGGTAGCAAGAAATTTAATTCTAAGATTTTATAGTTTTTTTTTCTTCCCTGAAATTATTAAGATAAACACTATTTACTTGCTTGGAAAATGTCTACAATACAGGGAGAATATTAAGGCTTAAGGGGGTGTATCAGAATCCAAAGTTAGTCAGCTGCCTCCTCTCAAATCCTCAGCTGTTAGCTTGTAATTGTGTATCAGTTTAATCTTATGGATACACATAGGGAGCATATTTAATCTTAAATTATATTTCTTATACTTCCAGTTAGCTTAATTAAAAAATTGTCTTACCTCAGTGAAATGAAACTCATTTGAGGAACAAAATTTTAACAAAGGAACGAGTCTTTAGTTTTTGACATTCTTTTATTTTTATTTTTTTAAAGGAACTGATTGTGTCCCCATTTGAAATAAAGCAAATATTTGTTTTACTTAGGAAATTTAATTTCTATGAAATCCAAAATAGTGTTCAATTGAACAATCTATATGTTCAATTTAGAACAGTACAGAGACCAGAATAGATTAGACTAGAATAATTTATATTACTGAAAGTCTATGATTAGCATACAATATTATAACTGAGAGTTAAACTCTTGCACTTTGAAGATACTTTAAAGATGTCATAGTTATTCATTTATACCATTGTAAATTCTTTCAAATAGATTGGTAACAACAAAGTTGAGCAGCTTTTTTACCTTAAGAGTTTCTAGAGATATACTGGATTAAAGTATGTTACCTCTTTAGAGCTGGGTTTTCACCCTGACTGCACACAGGAATTCCCAGAGAGTTTTATAAAATACTGATGCCTAGGATCCTATCCCAAGAGCTTCTACTTTAATTGCTCTGGAGTATATCCCAGTCTTCAGGAATTTCAAAAGCTCATCAGCGCCAATGTATGAGAACACTAGTTTGAAAAATCCTATTTTTCCTACATGATACTTACTGGTGTAAGTTAAGGCAGGCATAGTCCAAAGCAGGTCTGAGGAAAAAGAGTTAGTGAACTTCACAGAATACAAGTATATGACAGTCTTCCTCTATAGCTCCAAGAAACAACAATAAATTGCCTCTTAACGATAGGAAATATGTTGCAGAATCTGGGAAGTTTAATAATAGAAGAAGTCCATAAAGGAGAAGTATTTGTGTCTGATTTTTCTATAGAATCCAACTGAGATTATTTCTGGTACATGTTGCCTACAATGGTCCTTCTTTCATTCAAGAACTATTTACCAATATCAGCTATGTACTAAAGATAGTGTAGAAAGGAAAGTAAATAATATGTAAGCCTTGCTCCAGGAAAATTTACACATGAAAAGATAAAATATGTACACCCAAAGCCTCCCCACCCCCCCCACACACACACTTGACTACACAGATATGTGATAAATACTACAGCAGAACAAGTCAACCAACCATTTATGTACTCAGAGAAAGAACATCCATTCTTCCGGAATTATGCATTACTAATTACGTAGTAAATGATTATAGAGAAAAGATATTTATCAAAAACACATATCTTAATTTACGTGCATTTTTTTTATAAACAAAACTTATTGAAAATAAGCATGCTGGACTTATTTTTATGTGCTCTGCAACCATAAGAATTTAAGGCCTAGTGTAGGACTCCATACATTTTGTTGATCTAATGTAAATTTTTAATTAAAACAGGTGGGAAATCCTTTCAGTTTAAACTGAAATCCTTCAGTTTAAATCTTACTCTATCTAAAAATCAAACAGGGAACATCTAGCTGAGGATTTTAAGAGAGAGAAGATAGAATATTTGTGGGTCTGACTCCTTAACAAGAGAATCTACTCTAGCAAGTTTATACAGAAAAAGTTTTCTTAAGTTATATAGATAATCTACAGAAGCATTGAGAAAAGCTAAAGAAAATGATTCTAGTCTAAACTTCTAGGAAAATGTTTATTCTGCATTGCAAAATTGGTTCTTGAAGAGAACTGAATCTCTCCAGTATTCAGGAAGCCACAGTGCTGGGTACAGAATCAGTCTGTCCCTGTGGCAATTCACAGAAGCAACACTGATGTTCCATTCACACCTGTCTTCTTTTCCCTACATAATAGAACTCTGAATCAACTTTTCATCTCATGTGGATATTTCTCTTGGCAGAATCTATATCATATGTCTTTATTTTAAAGCTAATACAAGTTATATTTTCTGGTCTTTTTTTTCTTTTCTTTTTTTTTTAAGAAACTAAGCATACATGTACATTAAGAAAGTACAATGAAATAAATTTAATTAATTTAAAATATATACACACAGAATTTGTTTCATTTTGACTTTCTTTAATTTTTTTCTGGTCGTAAATGAGAAGAAAGCATCCTGGGACCCTGAAGGACTCACTCTCCCTAGACTGTGTGTCCCAGCATCAGTCCAGAGGAATCATGAGTGTATTATTCAGCATGGATAGGAGGGATATGTTAGGAATGAAGTCACTGAATTTTCTAAGTTGTTGGACCTTTATTAATTCAAAATAAAGCCAGAGGGTAGAGACTGAGATAGGGATCCAGGGAAAGATCCAAGGTACCCTAGAAAACAACAATTTCTAAAAGCTTCTCCTATAGCCCATGTCTAAAGGAAACTATTTCTAGAGTTGAACCAGGGGCCTGACTTTTCCTGCCATGCTGGCCCTCGCTGCAGCCCTCACCAAGCCTCAAGTCTACTGCTAGAAACAACAGTTCATGACGTGCTTGTCCGTGGAAACTGCCAATTCTCCATCCATACGTATAGACCTTGCAGCCAAGGTCTATGTACTTTCCATTCTCTTTCTAGCCCCCTACCTCATTCTTTCCATCCTCTTTTCTGGGCCTTCCGTGTGGAAGCCACCGTGCCTGCTGCTTCTCTCCTGATGTTGTGAAGAGACTAAGGCTAAGGAAAATGAAATATACATAGAATAACACCCTCAATTGACTTTTAGGGAAGAAATGACGGTCTAATGAGATTCTGTTTTTCATTATTCCAGTCAGGGATAATCAAAGAGAAATATTTGCTTCCTCTTAAGGGTCAGGAAAAAAAAATAAAGAGAAAAAGATTGTTTTTCATGAAAAAAAGTATGAAAAAGCCATGAAAACATTTTTCAAATGTTACATATAAGCATCAGATTGAACACATAATACTCTTAATGCTATAGTTATATTGCCAAGTATTTCTGTCTGGGTTGCCAACTAACAATCAAATTATTTTTCTATCCAAGACTACATTCTTTCTTCTCAACTAAACTAAATCCCTTGAAGGCGAAAAAGGTCTCATAATGACTTTTTCTGAAACGCATTATTCATTTCCCACTAAGTTATCTGTATTGTTCAATAGCTTTATTGACTGACCTAATACTTCTTTTCATATAATATTCTTGTGTTTCTTTTCAAAAACATCTGGCAGTTCTCTGTCACAGTTTGTAAGGTAAATGCTTGCGTGGTACCAAAAGTGATAGGCTCCTGTGTTTAGTGGCCATGGCTTACTCTCCCATGAGATAGCAAGTTTTAGGCTTTTTTTTTTTGAATTTCAGAATCAACAAAAAACACATTTAAATTATTATCTGGATAGATTCTCAACTTTTTAGATTATGCTTCTGTTGGAATAATTATATTGTTTTCTGCCAAGTTCATTATTGGAAGTTGTATCTCTTCACTCTGCCAACCATGAGAATGGGGCTTTATTTCAAGGCTGAAGGCCCTTATACTGACAAGTTTTTTGTTTCAAGTTTTAGAAACCACATTTTCTGCTTTTTTTGAAGTATCTGGATTTCAATTTTTCTAAATTCACTCTTTATTAACTTGTACATCTGTAATATTTTCAATGTCTCCAAATTTCCTTTTTAAAATGATTTGTGTCACTGTAAATAATTTGAAAGATAAATTTTTAAATCACAAAAATTTTAGGAATTCTTCATTGTCACAGAAGTGGCACTAAATATAATCTCATCATTGTATATAAAATTATTGAGTGAATAATTGATATGTAAAATTGACCTCATTGATGAGAATCAATGATTTTTGTTTAATTGTAACCAAAACAATTGCCACACAAGGGTTCTTTGTATGACTTTTGTTCTTTTTTTTTCAATGAGCTATGATGCCACAGCACTCTACCAAGGGTGGCAAAGTGAGACTGTCTCAAAAAAAAAAAAAGTGCCTTTAAAAAAAAAGAAAAAGGTTCATTTGGACATTATAGGAAAGACAGTTAAGAAATTTGATGCTTTCTTGCCAAAGAATAGCTACACAAAAAAGGGATTTTAAAGATTTATATAATACACATATGGGTGCCAAGATGTTTCCAAATTTCATAAATCTGTAGTTAGCTTTCTCTTCCTCTCCAAATTCTTTTTTTTTTTTTTTTAAAGCTAACTCCGCAGATAGTGTGGAACCACTAGGGCTGGTGAAATTGAACACTCAGATCCTGATGAATCCATTGGCCATCCTGATGAATCTACTTTAACTGCAGCATTAAAATTAATCATTTCTCTCCTCATAGACTAAGAGGATAAACTTGACAATTAGCCAATATATATCTAAAAATGAAAACTAATTGGTTTTGCAGATAGAAACTAGTATATGAATGAGACAGCAAGACTAGAATGATCTGCAGGACTGTGCTTACTGACTTAAGCCAATTAAAATAATTTCTACAGTCACAAAGGTATCCAGCATTAAAATGATGCCCCAATCCTACGGCTGTCAGAGTGAAGTGGTGGGAAGAGATTAGGTCACACCATTGAGATCAAGGAGGATTTACCACATCTATAACTTATCCCAACTCTGGGCTTCCCATCTGCATTGTTCTTTTTTGGTAATAGTAACCTTTACATAGTGCCTACAAGAAATATTCCAAGTGATTTACATATATTAACTTTCATATATTTAATTTTCATTTAAGAAAGCTAGAAGATTGTTTCTGGTAATTTTATATTTCATAAACAAGGAAAATGAGGTCCAAAAGGTGAACATAGTCACTACACAGAGACACATAACTTTGGTTACAGAGTGTGCAAGGTTACATAACTTTGGTTACAGACTGCAAGCCTATATGGCCTTTCAAAGGATAGTCTCCATATTCCTGTGTATATGAAAACCATGTATACATGGTTGTATTCTGCTTTCAACATCTATATCAAATAGATTCCCCTTCTAGATTACAATGAAATGGCTTGCAAACATTGGATTTCCCTTGACACCTGCCTTCCTACATTTCTACTTTCTTTCTTGGGGTCCTTCCTAAAATGCTTCAGGAGTGAATCTTTCTCTGAAAATTCTCTGGCACTGTGACTTCCATAAGCACAACTCCTTATCCTCTGAACCTCCTCCTGGGTAATTTAATTGCTCCTATTGGTAATGCATTTATGCTAAAGTGTTACTAGCTGATGTTTAACAGTTAAACAGAAGACAGCAGTTTTCTCAGAAGAAAGGATCAGAGATTCATATGTTTAGGTTTTCTGTATTATTTCCTTTTTTAATAAACATGTACTAATTTTACAAGTAAATTTAATACTGCATTCACTATATAGACATTGTTAGTATGCTGTTTAGCTCCTGATGCCATGTTTAGCTATCCACCTTAACCAACTACTAGACCTAGAAGCTCATTTACATAATGTTACCTTGACCCTTACTTAGTAGCGGTAGCTCTAATCATGGTATGAGCAAGTGTAACCAATTACATTATGTAGGAATTTTGAAATTTGAACTGAGAGGGACAGAGATCATAATTTCTCTTCTTTTAGGGACTGGAGGTAAAATATGTGCATTTGGAAGCTGTGAGGGGGGCACTTTTAACTCACCATATGGACCAGAGAAGCAGGCAAATGAATATTGGAAGATGAGTGGGCAGGTAGAAAGGGAAAGAGAATAAAACTCTTTATAGAGAAGATAAACATGGAAGGTAGATAAAGGATTGTAGGAGCTTCTCATCGTCTAATTTCATTTTTTTCCAGCCCTTTATATTTAAATGACATTCTCCTTGTGTGTCTCTGACTCTACATGGTGGTTTTCACTTTTTATGGGGACACCAGACATATTGGGGTAGGGCCTACCCTAACAACCTTAACTTAATTTCTTCAGCAAAGACCCAATCTCCAAATAAAATATCAAAGTTTAGGACTTTGCCACATCTGTTGGAGTATACAATATAGACCATAACAATGATAAACTCAAATTGTAACTCTGGATTGTGTGGAATGTTGATAGAAACAAGGAAACAAAGTGGTCACCTCGGGTGTAAAGAACACTAAACCAGAAGCCCAGAAAAACATTGCTTTGTAGGTTGGAAAGTAAATGGAGAAGTGATTAAGTCAGAAAAGATATTTTTAAAAATATTACAGAAATGGAGCACAAAGCTGGATGAGGAACACCCTTGTCGAACCCAGTCCATGATGTGAGCTCTTTGGAAGTAAGGGGAGCTGTTCATGCCTGAAAGTGGTTAGCGAAGGGGACATGACAGAGGGTGAGCCTGAGGAAAGAAGATGTCAAGGAAAAGGATGAGGAACTAGGGATGCAATTAACAGAGAGAAAGAAGGTGGGTGGGGCTAAGAGAGAAAAGATAAATACATGGAGGGAAAATGAGCTTAATTTCACCAGAAGAGACATATTATTCCTTACAATTTCTTGGTGCAGTGTGCTAGATCAGAACAAAATGAAAATTTCTGCAATATTTTCATTTCTAATTATTTCATAGGTATCTGTCTTTAATTTTCCTTCTAAAGGGCTAGCTAGGTAAAATGGTTGTGATGTTTATTCTTCTAAACAAGTAAGGGTCTTAATTGACTGCTACTTCTAAACTAACTTCTAACAAATATTCCCAGAACATCTCTAGAGAAATACAATTTTCAACACTTATTTCTCATTATAGAAAACTAATCAGAGTTTTAATTAGTATATAAATGGTTTTCAAAATAATCTTCTTTATAATCCAAAATAATTTACTTTTTCAATTAAATTTTGTGTTTGGCAAAATATTGGATTGATTAGATTTCTGAAAGCCTTGGATATTATGGCTGAGTCCTAGTTTTCCTTTTCCCCTTGGGGCACAAGTGAGGGAAGAAAAGCAGAGTGGAGAACAGAATTTGCTCCCACTTATACTTCTGTGACTGCAGCTGTTCATCTATTCTTTTCCAAAGTCCCCTCTTGCTTTTGTCCCCTCTTCTTTCTCCTATTTATTTGTTCATTTGTTTATTTATTGTTTAGTATGTTTATACTGATATAAGTATTTAGTGTTTTCCTAATGAAAAAAAATAAGTAAAAACTATCTCTATGTATATACACACATATATATGTATTTTAATTTTAGATGTAGATTTAGTAGTTTTATTACAAAAGTGTACAAAACAAGTTAAATAACATTTTAACTATAATATTATATAGTTTTTAAAGACAAAAGCCAGAATTACCCTAAAGTATTGGATAGGGAGGGAGATGATTTTACCAAGGTATATAAAAACCAGACCAAACAGATCCTTGTCAATCATCTCAGGGAGTATTGCCTTCACCTTAAGAAAAATCATTAGGTAGCTTTAAATCAGGAAGTCACATAATCAAAATTACAACTGATAATTTTTTTCTATCTATACACTAGAGAATGGATTAAATAGAGACAGAGTAGGTGGGCATATAAATTATTCATGCCTCAAATTTTTTCAAAGGCTATTTTTTCACCAAATAGTGTATCTACCATGTCCTAGACACTAGCTAGGGATACAAATTGAAGCTACTTGCTTTTTTCTCTAGTTGAGGATACAGATAAATACATAATTTTAATATTTTCAGATGCCCAACCCAAGACACTACATTCTACCTATTGACCTAGATTACAGAGTTAACTTCGCACAAATGATATCATTTGATTCTAACTTACTCGGATTCTGTCTTTTCTTTAGTAGTCATTCATATACGGCAATTATTATGCGCCAAGCATTCTTCTAGGCCCTTAAGATAGATCAGTAAACCTAAGAAAAATAATCCCTCTTGGACCTTAGACCTATAAAATCCCTACTAGTTATCAGTTTCAGAATACTGAGATTCCTTATGATTTCAAAAGGAATCAATGCTTGTCATTGTTAGCTTTTCTTCTGCAATTCATTTGGTTGGAGGGGCCTAAGTTGACTGGAAAAAAAATCTTCATGTGCTCATATTTAACTTATATGTTGCAAGAAAACAATCTTGTTCTTATAACATGATGATTTTGGTTTTGTTTTTTATTAAATAAAATTCACCCTTTTTTATGCACAGTTTTGAGAGTTTTTATAAATGTGTTAGGTGATATAAACACATTACAATTAAGGATAGAACAGTTCCATCACCTAAAAGTTCTCTCACGTCATTTTTTATACAAATTCCTCCCCCACTATCATATGTAGGCCCTGGAAACCGATGAACCATTTATCCCTTAAGTTTTGACCTTGAAAAGAAATTCCAGATGACACAATTAAGCAGAAAATATGCTTATTAATTAATACAAACAACATTGTTGAACATTGTTGAAATGGCCATACTTTAAAAAAGGATTCACAGATTCAGTGTTTTCTCTATTAAAATACCAATGGAATATTTAATAGATACAGAAAAATTAATCCTACTTTTCATTTGGAACCAGAAAAGAGCCCAAGCACCAAAGCAATCTTAAATCAAAAATAAAATAAGTGATAAATAAATGATCTGGAGACATTCCATTAACACACTTCAAACTATACTACAAGGCTATGGTAAACAAATAGTCTGGAATTGACACAAAAATAGGAAATAGACTAATGGAACAGAACAGGGAATCTAAATATAAAATCATTCACATATAGCCAATTGATCTTTCACAACGCAGACAACAATATACACTAGGGGAAAGAAGCCCTATTCAATAAATTGTGCTGAGAGTGTTGGATAGCCACATGCATAATGAAACAGGATCCACAAAAATTAATTCAAGAGGGATGAAAGACTTAAATGTAAGGCATGAAACCATAAGAATTTGAGAGGTAAATATAAGGAAAACTCTTTCAGATACTGTTCTAGGAACAAAATTTATGAAAAAAACCACACTGGCAATCACAGCAACTACAAATGTAAAGAAATGGAACTTAACTAAATTAAAAAGCTTCTGCACAGCTAAGGAAATAATCAACAGAGCACATAGAAAATAAAATATGCATGAAGAAATAAGAGCAGCAAACAGAATAAAATACCAAATGTGTATAATGTCAGAGAAGCAAAATTCTAAAAAAAATATCAAATATTCAGTAAAAACTTATTTTTTACCAAGTAATCATTCTATACAAACTTAAAGAAATGCTATATATAAGAGGCCTTGGGAATACAGTTTTGAGTTAGGAAGAACCTCTTACAAATAGTTCCCTTTGCATTGAATCTGTAAGCAATACACAATGTTTACCACATCTCATTGCTTCTCAAACTTTCTGTTAGTAATTCATCATGGCAGCCTACACTTACCTCTTCATGGCATGCAGTAAAAGCCAGCATATTCTCTTTGGTGTCTTTCCTGCTCTGCTCCATCTGAAACTGCATTCTTCCAACACTGGCCACAGTGTTTTTTGTTTTTTTTAAAAGCATAAACATATCTCTCCTTCTTGTTTAACAATTTTCAGTGGCTTCTAATGCTATTTAAAGTGAAAGCCTAATCCTGTTTTTTTCTGGCACGTTGGCTTCTTCCTTCACCAGGGGTGTGAGGAGGATGCGCCTGTCTTGTACATGCTGTGCTCACGCCTGGGAATCCTCTTCTCATGAGGCTCCCTACTTCTCATCAACCAGACCTGAGTGCAAGTGACTCTACTTCTCCTCACCAAGTTCATCACGCAACCCTTTGGATCTTTAATCAAGTGGTTCTACCACCGTGTCCCATTAACCTATTTTTTTCTCTTGATACTTAATAATAATTGAATGAAATATTTTTAAATGAACTGTTTAATATCTTTCTCCTTATTCAAGACATCATCTGTAGATGACAGGCATTTGATATGGCTTGTTCATTATAATATTTCCAGTACCTGGAATGATGTCTGGCACATAAATAGTGTGCAATAAAAATTTATTTACTTACTAGGAGGTGCCTGTGGCTCAAAGGAGTAGGGTGCCAGTCCCATATGCCAGAGGTGGCGGGTTCAAACCCAGCTCTGGCCAAAAAAAAAAAACAAACTCCAAAATATATATATATATATATATATATATATATATATATATATATATATATATATATATGTATACTTTCCATTATGAATTTCTGTGGAAATAGAAACATATCTACTAGTATGCTCATAGTTACAGAATGATAGAATGTTAAAATCTAGAATAAGGAAAATCTGAGATCAGCTAAGGTGGAAAATTACTACTTACAGGTAAATAAGCTGAAGTCTTGAGAGATAAACTGGTAGATAAGAAAGCCGGGTCTAGAATTCAGAATAGTGGAATATAACTCCAGTTTTATCTGTCTTTTATTTTGGGATTATTTTATTTCTGTTAGGATGTATGTAGGTAGACAAAATGATTTTAAATCACTTATATACCTGTGTAATTTGGAGGACCAGAGTATGTGTGGGGAAATATAATAACTCTCACATGTAAACATTCTCCTCAAGGAAATTAGTGTCTAAGGTGAAATCATGCACTAATTTCTTTTAATTTTTAACTGAGAAAATAAAAAGAAACTTAGGTGTCTAAGCAGGATTAAAAAACGAGGTACAGATTAGAAATAAGCAGAATTGAAATTAGCAGCTATATCACTATGAGATGGAAGGGAGGGAGTGGAGGAAGACCCATTTCTGATCCCTTATTTGAAGAAGAGAAAGGATTTCTTCACAGAGAGGGAAATGGCAAACAAAAAAAGGAAAAAAGAAATAAAAATACTAAAGGACGTAACACAATAAAGGATTGTATAGCATTAATATAGTGGATTCAGTTTGGTTATAGGTATAATTGGGAAATAAAATTAAAAGTGATCCTGTCCCCTACAATTTATTTATTTACTTATTTGCTGAAAAACTATATAAAGTGAAACACAAAAGTCTGGAGTAAGAGGAACAGAGAAAGGTTAAGCAGAAGCAAACATAATTCCTCTCTCACCTTAGAGATTTTCAAAGAATGTTCTAAATAAATTGAACTTAAGAAAACATGAGCACTGTAGAGGAAGGAATTAAAATAAAGATAGGAGAATAAATAGGAAAGAAGCAAAAAGAAGAGGAAAATCATTCTAATGTTTTAATTAGACATTTGCATAATAAGGAAACATGAAAAATAAATCTGCACTGTAAGGAGAGCCACGTCTCCCCACTGAAACCTGTACAGGCAGCAGGCAGGGTCAGATAGCCATGTTAGTGGAATAGTCATAATGGGGGGGAGGGTGGCTGGACGTCAGAAAGAGAAGGGAACAGGAACAGCAGCATGAGACAGGATTAATTTATCACAGAATAACTAAAAGATGCAGAGTGAATAAACCAGAGAAAGGAAGAAGGAAGAAAAAAAAAAGTAATAAGTAAAAAGAAACCCAAAGAAGTTGACATTAGGAGAAAACATAAGAGCTACAAGTTTAATTCCCATTATCTGGTAAAAAAAAAAAGCAAAAACAAAAACATAAGTACATGTATTCTGAATCCTGAGCCTGGCACCATCAGTTACCATACAGACAAGTCTATAGACAGCTGCTTTATTTTCCAAGTTCAATAATGAAGTACAAAAGCCTTCAAAGCTTGAAATAATTGTCTCTTTTGCTTCCTCAGGAATCAATTCAATTGGCAAATAACTGTAACTGCATCATTACCATTTAATGTTTTGGGAAGTTCCAGTGGTACCTGGAAGATAATAAAGAGTTGTCAGTATTACTCATATCTTTTAATTGTTCCTATTAGCATTTCTTTTGTTATCCTGTGGGCAAAATTGTAGCACTTGGCTAGGCATACAGTGGATAAAGGAGACATAACAGTCTGGACTAAAACACTTTCCTAAATACCCATTACTTTGGATAGCTATAAGCAGCAATATAACTTTGTAATAAAACCTATTTACTGGTAAAAATTAAAATTGCTTTTAATGACTTGATTACATGCAAATAATTAAAATAATTAAATCAAGTTGCAACTGCTGTTCTTGTAAGGCTAGCTAGAAGATAAAGTAAAAGGGAAAGAAAAATGAAAGGAGAGAAAACAGGGTCTAGCACTGCCCTCATTCCTCCATAGCCCTTCACTGCTGTTATAATTGCAGGAATGTTCTTAAGTAATATTTATGTTTACAAAGATTAAATTTTAAAAACACATCCCACACTGTTTGTGAGGCTTCATGGAACACTCATGAAATGTAAGAAATATTTCTTTAAGGAATCCCCGGTATCTTCATCAAGACCTAGCACACTTTGACACCAAGCCACATACTTCTGTGCCATGATAAGTAAAATCATTTAAATGGAATCTAGAAAATTGGATCTCTTGCCATATCTACAGTTTTTATTTGACCATATACTTTTGTACTACTTTTAGGTAAACACTTGTATATTCTGAAAGTTCAGTAAGAAATTGCAGGTGACTTTTGTGTGCCCAGTATTGTGTGGAGTTCTGTGAAAAAAAAAGATGTCTATGTTAGCCAAATAAAATGGTGTGAGTTCCAATTCAGCCCACCTTCCACTTTCCCTACATTTTTATGAACATACGTAGTTGAATGATCTGAGATTCAGATATTATATTACTAACACACACACACACACACACACACAAAGATATTTCTCAAACTGGTACTAGCTAGCTGTCCTGTAATCCATAACCATTATTCACTCGTTAACACATCTGTTACGTGCTGACATTCTAGTACAGGAGTAGAATAGAAAAGTGAAGAGAGAATAAATAGTGCCTGACCTTGAGAAACTCATTGTATGTAGTGGGAAGACTGCTGTATAAAGAAATTATTGCAATGTTATTATCACTCAGAGAAAAAACATGAACAAAATACATAATGTTATTTTGGTAACATCGAGTAAGAAAAATTTCTTCTCAACTATGTAATTTAAAACCATGTTTTTTAGACATTAAGTATGAGTAATAATACGTTTTTAAATGTTTTCATATAGTGATTAAAAGACCATGAAGGCTATGTTAAATAGTTCAATGAAAATATTTCAGATTGTATATGAAGTCAGCACATTGTGCCCCATGATTGCACCAATGGACACAATTATGATTTAATTAAAAAAAGAAAAAAAAAAAGAGTTATTTGGAAAACATTAAAAGCTGTTTTTTTATTGTGTCTGCTAAATTACAGAAATCATGCACGTTTCAGAAAATGTATTTATAGAGATGGGAAAGTAGATTCAGTTGTGTTAAAGTCTTGGACTCTGGAGCCAAAAAATCTGGCTTTGAATCTCTCTCACCTTTGCCCCTTACGATGTGACCTTAGGCAAGTTGTTTCCACATTTGAAAAGCATGAATAATGACATTTGTCTCAGAGTGTTATTGTAAAGATTAACTTGATTAGCACAAGCACAGTTTTGACATAGAGAAAGGGCTCCGTTGGTGTAAGCTCTATTGTAACATTTGTTAAGCTTCACAAAAAACCTTTGAAAGAGGAGGCATGCTACCTATTTTGTAGGTATGAAAACTGTGGTTCAAAAGTTAAAAGAGACTTTCTGTTATTTTCACATGAGTGAACTGAGACCAAAAATTCAAATTCAAATTTATGTAACTTTATAGATAATAATAATAATCCCGGATTTCTTTTAAAAACTGTCTCATCTTGGGAGGCGGAGCAAGATGGCAGCCGAGTAACAGCTTCCTTGCGGCTGGGCACGATTTATGTTTTCCAGAAAGGTCATCAAACCACACGCAATAAAGATGGTTCCAGTCCATGAACCCCTGTATCACTCTCCCTCCGGAGAAACCCCAACTGCCCCCTTCTATCATCGCCCGACCCAGCAGGAAGCAGTTAGAT
>CAUYRH010009180.1:0-17898 GCA_963574655.1 Perodicticus potto
CATATGCCGGAGGTGGCAGGGTCAAACCCAGCCCCGGCCAAAAACTGCAAAAAAAAAAAAAAAGGGCTTAACTGATACTGTGGAAAACTGACCTAGAAAAATCAATGCTGAGACCTATCATCATAAAGCTAGTTGATTTCAAAGGTAAAATAGAATCTTCAAGACTTCTCATAAAAATGATCAAATGACACACAAAAATTATAATAACATCAAAACCAATTTACAAAGTAAATGGCAATGGAGAAGCACTTTTTCAGAACCCAAAGAAAGTATGAACCAAAGATTTTATATTCAGCTAATCCAGGCGTCCTCAAACTTTTTGAACAGGGGGCCAATTCACTGTCCCTCAGACAGTTGGAGGGCCGGACTATAGTTTAAAAAAAAAAAAACTATGAACAAATTCCTATGCACACTGCACATATCTTATTTTAAAGTAAAAAAGAAAACAGGAACAAATACAATTCACACTGAAGCATGTGGCCCACGGGCTGTAGTTGGAGGACCCCTGAATTTTCAATATAAAAGTAATGAAGAATGTAGAGGACGCCAAGAACCTGATGACCTCTGAGCAAGATGATTTGCAGCTGGGAGGCGGGCCCTCGGCCAATTCATCTGAAGGTGCTCCTTGGGGAGAAAGAACCAGAGTCCATGGTGATCCTTGGGCACATAGTCATTGTCTAATACTCCTCTCACCTGTCTTGTGCTGTCTCAATAAAAGTCTACTGCGGAGGTTGCTCAGGGCTATCCCTCAATTAAGTTAGCCCGCCTCCTACAAGCTTGTATTTCTTTCTTTCTTTCTTTTTTTTTTTTTATTAAATTGTAGCTGTGTACATTAGTGCAATCAAGGGGTACAATGTGCGGGATTCATATACATTCTGAAACATTTTCATCAAACTGTTTAACATAGCCTTCATGGCATTTTCTTAGTTATTGTATGAAGACATTTATATTCTGCATATAGTAAGTTTCACCTTTACCGTCCTAAGATGCACTGTAGGTGTGGCCCCACCAATTACCGTCCCACCACCCAGCCTCTCCCCTTCTCTCCACTCCCCTGCCCCTTTCCCCATATTCTTGTGCTATAAATGGGTTCTAGCCTTCATATGAAAGCTATAAATTGGTTTCATAGTAGGGCTGAGTACATTGGATACTTTTTCTTCCATTCTTGAGATACTTTGCTAAAAAGAACATGTTCCAGCTCCATCCATGTAAATACAAAAGAGGTAAAGTCTCCATTTCTCTTTAAGGCTGCATAGTATTCAATGGTATACTTGTCAAGCTTGTATTTCTAATCTGCGTCTCACCTGGTTCTTTTCTACTGCGATCAAGACCAGGGCCTTAGGGATCTCAACAGAAGAGATTCTAATCAACTCTTCCTAAAACATCTGTTGAGAAGATAGGGGTCATTTAATCAATACCATAGGCTGTTACAATTCTCCTGTCCTTGTAAATATAACAAAAACAAAGGACTTTGGCTTCATTTTTCTCTTCATTGCTTCTTTGTTTTCTACTTCATTGATAAATTTGATTCAAATTTTTTGTCATTAAATTATCCCTTATTGTGTTTTTACTATTTTATTCTATATTCTATTCTATGTGATTTTTTTCCCATGTAACTACTGAATGTGGACCTTTAGCTTACTAATTTTCAATATTTCTATTTTCTAATATGAGTTTTGGTGTTATAAATGTCTCTCAAATATATATATATACATTTTGCAATACCACAAGTACATATTTAAAGTTCTATTGCTATCATGTTTTTTAAAGTTATTATTTTTATTTTAATTGCAATCTCTTTTAATCACATTTTATTTATGGGCATCTTTAAACTTTCAATACACAGTGATTTCAATTTATTTACATAAGTCTCTTTAATGATTGTGCTGTGGTCAGAGAATATTTTTAAAATCTATTTTGAGTAGTTCATTAAATATTTATCTTCTTGTTGAGAATTGCTATTTCAGAGATCTTATAACATTGGCTAACCACATAGCTTCTGGAGTCAAAATGATGAATTTAAATACTAATCCTGCCATTTAATAGTTATATAACTTTCAATCATCTCTTCTTTAGGTTTCTTCTTTTGTAAAATGAATAAAATAGAAGTATCCAACTTACAGGGTTGTGAAAATTAAATAACCTAATATAGGTAAATATGCCTGAATATTTTCTGGCCACATCAAATGTGGCTTATTAATTAATATGATAACAAATACACAACTGTTTCCATGAATATTTGATGTTCATTTTCTGTTTTATCCATATATACCTACTATTTTGTGGTTGATAATTATATTTTAAATTAATTTTTGTCATCACTGACTTTTCAGTGTGATGTCTCCATATTGGAGAGACATGAGTTTAAATTACCTGTTCTCATGATGAATGTATATAATTCAACAAGAAACAAGTATATTTCACTTTATGTAAACTGAAAATTAGGAAAAGTACTACAATAATTTTGTAAGGCTGATATATCAATAACTCTAAGTATGAGGCAAACATGTCATAAGAAATGAAAAGTATGACTCAGTGTCACTTAAAATAACAAATGAGAAAATTTTACATGAATAACAGCATAAGAATACATTAGGAACTATGACTCAGAGGGCCAGTGATTTGTCCCCTTTTATTCATACCCTCTCTCATTTAGATGGGGCTGGCCTATTTGACCGGCGGAATAAGTCATAAGTGTGCATTGCACTGTCAACTCTGGTTTCCTGTATTGCTGGTTTTGGGGAAAGCCAACACACATATAACGAGAAAACACAAGAAGTCCCATTCAAAGGTTCACACAGAAAAAAATCAATTTGCCAGCCTTGATTGCCAAGCATGTAAATAAGCCTCCTTGAAAGAAGATCCTCCATCCTCAATTAAGACTTTAGATGTCTACTTCTCTAGCCAATATCTTATGAGAAGTGCTAACTACCCATCTGAGATGCCAAATTCTGTACTCAAAAATATGTTATGATTGATTTGTTATCATAACATGCAGCAACAGATAATGCAGATTTCTGAAAAAAATAACATGTCATGTTTAAGTTGAGTAAATTAAGAAAATGCAAATGTAACTCAACCTAAGAAAACTCCTTTTTAAATTACTTATAGACAATGAGAAAAAATAATGTTATCATCTGAATAGAGTCAAGAAACACTTCTGACAAAATTAAAAAATGTCTTATTAAAATATCTCAGCAAATAAAAAAATATTCTTCATCTCAATTGATAAGAAACAATTGTTCACATCATAATTAAAGGTGAAACATTTCTAACCTTCTCACTAAAGACAGGACCAGTTGGGCTGACACACTATTTAGAACCGTGCAATATTGTACAGGGAAGTTGCTGATTGGTAGGTTGAGAATGGAATGGGAAGACTGTAAATGGGCAGAAAGATTTTTTACAGTGGTAGAAGTATTTTAAGATTCAATTATGGTAATGTTTGATCAGTCTTGTAATTTTACTAAAAATCAATGAATTGTAAACTTAAAACAGTGAATTCATGTTTTGTAAGTTATGCCTCAAAAAATCTGCTAAAAAAAAAGGTCAAAAAATTAAGGAAATATACTGAGGTCCTAGGCAATGTTTAAAACAAACCAAAAAAAAATGAAAATGTATAAAACATTGAAAAAGAAAAGATAACACTGTCATTATTTGCTAAAGATGTTATCTAAATAGACTATCCAAGAGAACAATGAGAGAGGTCAGCAAGGTCTTTGGCTACAAGACCATCATATAAAACACATTATCTCCCCTGTATACCATCAGTAACTAGTAATAAAAAGTAATGGAAAAAGTTTTCAGCCACAATGACTAGAAAGTAAGTGATAAAATCTAAAATGAAGTGAGGAAGCCAATAAGAACAAAAAGTATAAAATTTTACAGAACAACATAGGAAAAGGACTTAGTAAGTGGAGAGGTACATCACCAGTCTGGGTAGAACACTCAGATTGGTGATGTACCTCTCCTTAAAAATGTATTGTACTAATGAGCAAAAATTTAAATCAAAATTCAAATAAGTATTTTTGTGAAGCATAAAAATCAATTCTGAAAGTCTTATGAAAGAAGAATTGCATAGGAATTACCAAGATGATAGTGAAAAATAACACCAGTAAAGGATTTTTTTTGTATAATATCAACCACAATATGAAGCTATACAAATTAAAATATGCTTTTATTGTTTTTAGAAGTTGTATATAAATTGATTCAATAAGTCTTTTCCTAAAAAATCATTCTACAAAAATACATGGGCAATAATGTGACTGTTTATAATATAAAACAGTACAAAACAACATTAATAGAAATTGAATGGAATACAATGCAACAGTTGAAAATACTAATCTTTGATGAATATTTAAATGGAACACTGTTGACAATTTACAATTATGGTTAAGAGCATAGAAAATAGACTTAAATTATATGGATTTAAATTTTGACTCTTTCAGTTACTAAACTTCATAATTGGCTCAGCGCCTGTGGCTCAAGCGGCTAAGGTGCCAGCCATGTACACCTGAGCTGGCAGGTTCGAATCCAGCCTGAGCCTGTCAAACAATGATGGCTGCAACCAAAAAATGGCTGGGCATTGTGGCGGGCGCCTGTAGTCCCAGCTACTTGGGACGCGGAGGCAGGAGACTCACTTGAGCCCAGGAATTGGAAGTTCTGTGAGCTGTGATGCCACAGCACTCTATCCAGGGTGACAGCTTTAGGGTCTGTCTCAAAAAATAAATAAATAAATAAACTTCATAATCTTTTGCTGGCTGTCTAAAAACCCTATATTTCAACATCTTCATTTATTAAACCAACACATTTTCATGAATACTTCAGAGAGCCATGATGTTTAAAAGAGTTAATACACGTAAAGTTCTTTAAACATTGATTGAGACACAGTAAGCTTCATATAAATTTTCTAAAATAACAATAATCATTATTGCTCATTTTTACATGAAAAAATAAAGAAGCAGTTGAGTATATAGTATGCCATCACTCAGTAAAATACAAAAGTTTATATGTATTTATGTGCATACAAACACACATACCTATTTATGTATATAATATCATCAGAGGATATACAATAATTTGGTATATCTAATTGACACTATATAGGAAAAATATGGCTAATATTAGCGAAGAGGAGGTAGTGAAAGAAGACAACATTTCGCTATGATTTGCAGCAGTGTGCCATAACTTTCTATTAATTTCTAAAGTTAACTAAAAGCTTATTTTAAAATAGCATGCTATTCAAGTTGAGTCATTGGACAATCAAAATTGAAATAGTATAAGAACTGTACACATGTATGGAAATTTAGTATATGATAAAGGTGGTCCTTTATTACAACCATTTTTAGTGACCATTTTTTTCCCAGTCAAAAAATCAATCTTATGACGACTGGCAGATGATTTCTTTCATCGTGGGATGAAAAATAAAAACCAAGGAATCAAGTTTTTTAAGTCTTTCTTTCTGCCTTAGAGTGAGACAGAGACACCTTTATGGCCTAATGGTACGAGGGCCGGGTCCTGAACTGAGTGCATTGATAAGGTTAGTCACAGTTTGATTGTAGTTTGTTTCCAAAAGAGTTTTCTGCAAAGTTTTTGGAGTTCTGGAAAGTAGCTTGTGTTGGGAAAAATTGCCCTAAACAAAAGCTTTTTAAAAAATACAAAAGAATGACTTTTAAAATTCATGTGAGAAGTCAAAGAAATGAAAACATGAGAGACCATGGTATCATGGAAAGGAAAACCACAAAGAAGTATACCCTGAAACCGAGCTGGAAAGGGCCAAGAGCCCAAGGGAAGTGATGGCCGAGAGACTAAATAATAAGCTTTTTATCTGCCAAATAAAGGAAATAAAAATCAGATTACAGAGTCCACAAAGATGAAGAAATCAAAGAGGCAGCCCAGACGTTAATTTACAACCCCTGAAGTATAACACCCTGAGAACCATCACACATCTGAAATAAACCAGCCTCACCAATGCAGAAATCCAGTGTAAATCACCTGAACCATTAACTAGAGTGGGGTGATCTCCATTTACACTAACTTCCTGTGAAAGCAAGTCAATCATTGATGCGGAAAGATAAAATATTTTTCATAGACTGCACATAATTTTTATACACAAATATCTGTAGCAAAAAAAAGAAAAATGGCCAGATGTGACAAGAGATAATATCAATTGATTAAAAAATCTGAGTATTAAAAACAGAGAATAGAAACAGAGCCATGGACAATCAAGAAAGTGGAATTCTCTGTTTCTCTGTCATAGTCTTAAAAAAACTCTATTTAACAATAAAGAAAAAAGTTAGTTAGATGGAGAATTTTATTAAAAATTACCAACTGAATAAAACTACTGAAATACAATACATTAATGGAAATTATGAACATAATAAACTTAACTCCAAATTAGGAACAGCATAAGAAGGGGTTAGTGAACCAGAGAGAAGTCAGTAGAAATTATCCAGATCAAAGAATGATGGGAGAAGGAAGATGAAAGACACAGAAAAAAGAAAAATGTGGGAAGACATATGGGACACAATAAAAATAAATAATTGGTATTTAGTTCATGTCTCAGAAGTGACATGAGTAAAAGAAAGAAGTAATGTTTGAAGACATGCTGGTCAAGAATTTCTAATATAATAATAATAAATGATACCAAAATACAAGATCATTTATTTCCAGGAACCCCAACAGACATAGAAGCAAAGAAATCTACAGTTGGAATATGATAGTAAAACTGCCAAACAATCAAATATCAAAATAACAATAATCAGTAATAATAATAAAACTTAAAATTGTGAGGAAAAACATATTTTCTGAATGACTTTATATGTATAAAGTATATTGAGATATTTAACTAAATAATTCATTTAAAAGTTCAGAGAAGTTACACTCGAAGAATATTATTCTGTACTTATTCTAAATGAGACTTGTTCTGGTTTTTAGGCCATATTCTTAAAATTTTTCTTTCAAAGTAATATCCATATTTAAACAGTCACAGTTTTATAATATCAAGCTTAATATCAATTTGCTTCCCAAATGTACTTCCAGGTTGTTGACAAATAACTTTTACAATATGCATTTCTTTTTCTAAAAATTTTCTTACCAATTTGTCTCCTTAAGCTAGATCTTTTTAGTATGAATTAGTTTCTTAAGAAAGCTATAACAAATCACCACACATTAGGTGGCTTAAAACAACAAAAATTTATTCTCTAACAGTTTTGAAGGCTAGAAGTTAAAAATTAATGTCAGTTCATCAGCATAGCTATATTCTCTCTGAAGGTTTTAGGGAAAAATCTTTCATTGCCTCTCCCAGCTTCTAGCAGCCCAAGGCCTGTCTCGGTTTGTGACAGCCTTACTCCAATCACTGCCTCTTTTAAAAGATTTAGATTAGACTGGATTTAGGAGCAACCTAATTGAGTATGACCTCATCTTCACTAATTACATTTTCAAAGACCCTGTTGCCAAATATTGTCACATTCTGAGGTTCTGGTAGACATGACATTTGAGGGAAAACTATTCAACCCACTATAGGATATGATGAAACAATTTAACTTGAGTATAATCAATTTTCACCTATGTCTTTCAAGACTGAAGATGAATAGTTCATGTTTAAAAGATACTTTATTTCAAATCAAAGAGGCTGTATAACAACCTGACATAATCTGTTATAAATTCATTTCATTTCTAATTCATCTGAATTGATTATATATTACAAATCAATAGAAAAATCAGAAAATCTTTGAAAAAATAGTTGGCTCCTGTAAACTGGTGGATTTCAAAACCATTGGGGGACAATTTTCATAGTACCATAGAAGATGATCTAATTATTTTATTTCTCATCATTTGAAAGTAAAATAAAATCCTAAGAGGATAAAGTACACTATTAAGATTAAAATTAAAGAAAGGAAAGTATCACATAATTGTAAGTTCCCTTAAGAAGTCCATGTGGCTTTTCTGCATTTGCTCTCATCAGGAGTAGGAAATGTGAAGTTTCATACAGAAATGTGGGGGTTTTGCAGGGAGAATGTTAGAGCCGCCAGGGAAAAAAAAGACCCAATGTGAGTAGTGGAAAAGGACAAAAAAGCAGTAAAGGACAGAAAGATAAAATAAACCACAAATTGGAGAGAAGGTTGGCATGAGATGATTAATAAGTTAAAAATGCATTTCCCTAAGCTCATTAGGAGAGCCATGTGCTGCAGAACAGCTATGTACCTTTGTGCTAGGAGTTCACAGAAAGCTGAGAGTAGACTCACTGGCTATCTCCTCTTTCCTTACCGACTTGGATTTATCTAAAGGAGTTGGTAATTACAGATAATGTTATATTTAAGTATTTTGAAAATGTACTTCTTACACCATGTGCTTTTTATCAACTCCATTAATTATAAAAGCTAAGATTAATGCTAAAGCATTACTTTTTAAAATAGTTGATAAAAATCTATGTATGTTAGAGTGGAAAATCAGTAAACTTTCAAAATAATCTTTACCTAATTTACTTAAACTATTTCTGATTTCCATTTATAATCAACTGATAGCCTTGCAAGTGAGTGCAAGGAGATGATGAAGGCTGCCTTAGGAGTTTATGGTAATAATTTTATCAGGTTAGTTATATATTATAATTTAAATAATAAATGTTCTCATCCTTATTTTAAAAGTCATTGATTATTAATAATAATATTGTTTTTAAAAGCATGTAGCAATTGCAATCAATAAATAACTCTGGCATTGATTTGCATATTTATTTACCATGGTTCATTGTACAGGTTGGGGGGGAGTCCTTAAGATACCAAAAATACAATATGAATATGCTTGTATCCAACTCTCCACTTTTTCACTTACAGTTCATAAGAAAAGTAGAAATTTTTTTTTGTTTCTGCAAAAATTTCCACCAAATCAAAGTCTACTTGATTTATTTCTAACTCTGGCTATTTACACCCACATAGATTGGTAGGGTAAATGTTTTGTGGTTGAAGTAATCTCTGACCAAAGTAGACTAATGGAATAATGCTAAGATTACATTTTGATGACAAAGATATTTGAAAGTATTTTTCTAAGAATTAAACTGTTAAAAGCACTTAAGAGCTTTTCCTGGAATTTTAATATTGTTACTGTTACCATTAGTCAACTTCTTTTCTGAATATAATTCATTATCTGGAATAAGTTCATATTTTAAATTAATGTAGTGAAATATTTGTAGCAGAAACAAAATTATATAAGATGATATATATACAATATATGTAGTGAAAATAGTCAATCATATTCTATCTTCTGTTTTTAAGTAACTATATCATAGTCTACATAAATTTTTAAAATGATGGAATTAAATCATTCAAGATTAGAATAGTCTATGCTATGTGTTGACCACACAAAACTTGAAATACCTCACCACATACTTATTAGGGGCAGGGTCCGCTAAGACCTGTGGAAACTGGTGGAGACCACCTGAAGAAATATAGAGTTAAAAACTGGGTTAAAGAAGGAGACATGAGACACAGAATAGAACTAAAGTGGGAGCCCAGGGGTCCATTGCCCATTTGTGGGATTCCAGCAATGGCACCCAGTGTTTGCTCCACTCTGCTTTTACTGGAGTCAATTTGCCCAGAAGGTAAGATGATGAAGGGAACATAGACACCAGCAGTTTCTCTGATTGAGCATATCAGCTCCTGTTGTTATTATTATTAACTTTAATGGTGGCCTGGAGAAATCTGAGCCTTGTATTGGGAGAGCCTCCTGCTTGAGATCACACGCACAGATTTCTAGGGAGGTGTTAAACTGTGCTAGTTCCCTATGGGGTAAAGTAGCCACCAGCATTACTGTCCTCTGAGGAATCGGTGGGAGGGAGGCATTTTCCTCCCATCACCACCACAAAGGCTCTTCCTCTGTGATAAGGGATATAAGCTCTTCTGCCCACATCTCAGGGCTGGAGCTACTCCCTTGATCTCTGCCCCAGGTAAATGCACATCTCCACAATGAGTATCCGCTTTGCCTGTTTACTAGGCAGGAGACGACCCAGTTAATGTATCTTTCTAGGTCTTGTCATGGCCTCTTCTACGACCATTTTTCCTCAGAGTGCTCACAGACCCAGCAGGGGTGTTTATAAGCTGTATCCCCAATAGGCTAGAATTTCAGAAAAGTCAGGAAGCTTGCTAGCTATGACTAGCTTCAATGTAAACTAGCTGACTTTTTTTTCTTCCAACTCACTGAGCTTACCTTTTAATTTTCCTCTTTTTCTGGGGGTGCTTTCCTTTGCCAAGAATGGGTCTTTGGTCCCCATTCTCCCTGAATTACTCACTTAAGAAAACAACAACAAAACACTGGCATAAATCCATTCAAGATGATCAATATGTTCAGGAAAAATAGTTGAATTAGTTCAGGTCAAATAAATCACCATCAATATAAAATTGAAGATACAGATTCTGGCAAATTTTTATTGACTTCCATTCTTGTTATGGTTGTTTTTACAAGAAGACATTAGCTCACCATAAAGGCTGACTTCTAAGAACATGGACAAATTTGCCTTTTTCTATAATAGAAAAATATGCTCAAGACGAATAAATAATATAAGCAAAATTTTCTCGCCATTCCTTATTAATTCTGCATATGGTCACCAATATAATATAACATTTAAAAAATGAATCTTCTTAGTACATGAATGTATGGTTTTTATGGATCATATGGTTTTTGAAAGAATTCCCCAGTGTTCAAAGATTTAGTTTGTAGCTTTGAAGTTATGAATTGTAAATATATGAGTTTTCAAAAACTCCTGACAATAGTCAAAAGAAAGGTGAACTGTATAAAAACACTGAGGTGGCATATTGTCCATTCTAAATACTTGATTAGAAAAAGATGAAGATGGTTTAAAAGTTTGATTAATATCAGTATAATTTTCTCTTCTTGGCTTACAAGAAACTTTTTTTTTATGTTACCTTCAATTTGTCTATCCTTTGGCTTCTTCTCCAGTGTTTTGTTCTTGGATTTTATTGAAGATAATAATTTATCATTTTTCTGGATGAGAAGTTATTGTACCACCTTTAAATGAAATTAACCATAAGCACAAGAAAAAACAGGAACAATCATAACTTAAAAAGTGCATCTGTAAATAAATGAATTAAATCTTTTGTTCATGAAATTAATAAGTTATTATCTTAGTTTATATAAGTTTTACCCATTTTGTAAGAGCAAATTTTACTAGTTACTGTTCTTAATACACATCTTTATTTGTAGGGCTTTCACTCTAAAATCATGCTACTAATGTAATAATATATTCTATTCTTTTGTTCTTCTATAGTGTTCAATATGAAAGGAATGCTCAATAGCTGAATAGTTGTTTGTCATTTTTAATATAACAAACATCTAAGGAAACTTCCCTTGTAACTGAGTCCAATTTCTTTACCCACACTGCAAGATCCCATTGCAATGGTCCCCATACTATGGCCATACCCTCCCTTTGAATAAAGTCTGCCTTACCTTCTTTTTCAAAAATAAAGAAACTTCCTTGAATTTTTTATTTTATAATAACATTCATTGTGATGCCATTATATTTTTACTTGAAAAGAAGCATAGATTTTTTTTAGGTCTATTTTAAAGATAATTATTTATGGAAAATTTAGCATATTACTAATTTAAGTGAACTAACAAATGACTCTGTCTATACCCTTTTTTACATTATCATGTAAGAAGTTTCATTTCTACTAAAATTAGATAGAATTCGGTCAATGAATTGAAGTTTGTACCTATGTGTGTAACACGTAAAATAGAATCAAGAATCACTTCATCCATGATAAATGCTTTCCTTTATGTTGCATCTACTGAGGGTTCCACCACATACTTAGCATTTCAGGTTCACAATCACATAAAATATCTCACCTAGCTTTTTTTTTTTTTTTTTTGTAAAAACAGAGTCTCACTTTGTTGCCCTTGGTAGAGTGCTGTGACATCACACAGCTCACAGCAATCTCCTACTCTTGGGCTTAGGTGATTCTCTTGCCTTAACCTCCCGAGTAGCTGGGACTACAGAGGCCCACCACAACACCTGGCTATTGTTTTGTTGCAGTTAGGCTGGGGCCAGGTTTGAATGCGCCACACTCAGTATATGGGGCCAGCACCCTACTCACTGACCCACAGGCACCACCTTCACCTAGCTTATAAGTGAATGTTGTCCCTATTGTTTATTAATAGGAGTGGGAGATTTAAGCAATATACTAAATCAAAATATGATTTATTTATCTAGGTATGCCTTAGAGCCTTTTCCTTTCCTCATATCCAACACTCTGTGCAAAGCTACTTTAAAACATGTTGATCACTCTTTATGGCTTATTCTTGCTGGAGAGTTTAGTTGAGAAGATGTATCAAGGAACCTAGTGTATAGTAGTGGTGGGGGTTGTAATTCTATTTTGTAGAAGTGCATGCAAGGAATGGTTTATAAACAAAGAAAAGTCATCATTTCTTTATAGCCTGAGTCCATCCCTAATCTGAATCATTGAGATAAACAGATCTGTATCTTCACATATAACTTAATGTTTAAATTTTTCTTTTTAAATTCCAAGCCAAAGATTACATATCTGAATGGAAAAATATCTAAATAATCACCTTTTAGCACACATGTGTACTAGCATCAGATAGAAATTTCAGGGCTGCACATTTGAATTTGTAAGCATTTTTCTATAATAAGATTTAATAAAAGAAGCTTTCCATGTTCATTTTATTTACAGAAGCTTCAAACCTTGAAAAGTGTCTGGCTTATTAACACTGAATGAATATTTATTAAATTTGAGTGACTGGGTAATGTTTTGCACACAGTAGATGTTAAATAGTTGTGAGAAAAATAAAATAATGATGTAATTATTTTAGAAGTAGTGTTGTGTCATAATCTGCCACTGTCTTGAAGGCTAAATTTTATGCAGGTTACCTAATTTCAAGGATTGAATTCAGTTCTTACTCTCTCCCAAATCTATTTTTTCTTAATTTTATATAATTGCTTTTAAAAGTTTCAGGAAATCAACTGTTTTCAATGTGTGATCCTGTCCAAAGTTATTTATTATTATTATTTGTTTTTTTTTTTTTTTGCAGTTTTTGGCCAGGGCTGGGTTTGAACCCACTATCTCCAGTATATGGGGCCGGCGCCCTACTCCTTTGAACAACAGGCACCACCCTCCAAAGTTATTTTTGCAAGTTAGAAACATAGGTTTCTTAGTGGACTTTATCTCTACATTGAGACAGTAGAGTACTTGTGCCTTCATTTCTACACATATTTGTATTTCCTAAAGTAGGATTCAGAGACTAACTTATTTTTATTGAATTATCCTAGGATGATTTGTTAGATTTAGAAAAAAAAATTGTGATAGAGCAAATTTTAAGGCAAATGTGCTAATATGAGGAAACATATATATTAAGTTCTGGGATATTATGTTAAGGCAAACAAAATCACTTGCTTTACTCAGCATATACCCTCTGTCTTAGAATATATTTCCTATTATTATTAATTTATATCCTCAAATAATAAAAAAAATGAATCAATGCTTTAAAAGTAGGTCAGAAATTTCAAAAAGTTAATAGCTTTATTGATGGATAAATGACATCAACAAACTGCTCTGATGCAAATTGTATAATATGAAAGTTTTGAAACATATACATAGATATGGAAAGATGATCACAGTAAAGATGACTAACATATACCACAGCTGAAATTAGCCCTTTTTGCAAATCTCCTTTGGAATCCCAACCCTGTTGCTTTATCTACCCACTCTCTTCCAGACAGCCACTGATTACAGTTGCTAAAGATTTTCCTAGATGTTCTAGAGTTGTATATATAGGGGATTATACAGCATATACTCTCCTTTTCTGGCTTTGTTTTCCTCAGACAGAATATTTATTTTAAGATTCAATTATAATTTTTAATGTTCACCATTCTATCTCTTCATTGCTAAACAGCTTTCCCTATATTTCTTTAATAAAAGTTTCTGTGCCATCCACCTGTTGATGCTCATTGTGATTACTCCCACTCTTTGGCTATTAGGAGTAGAGCAGCTACATGTTCGTTTCTCGCAAGCAAATAACTAGGGATCAAATAGCTGGTTATATGATATGTGTAATTTTAACTTCTCAAGAGTCTGTCAAATTGCTTCCAAAGGTTTTGTACTTTTTTTTTTTTTTTTTTTTAAGAGAATGAGTCTTGCTGCTATGTTCCCTAGGCTGAACTTGAACTCTTGGGCTCAAGACAACTTAAAGCCTTAGCCCCCAAATAGCTAGGCTCACAGAGATGTGCCGTTGCCCTTGGCTTTTATACAATTTTATATTCCTCACAGCTGCAAAGGAGAGTCTTGCTCTTGCACATCCTCTCCAATACTTAATAAAATCAGTCAGTTTTGGCCTGGCAGGTGGCCCCACGCCAGTAATCCTAACACTCTAGGATATGGAGGCAGGTGGACATCTAGGTGGGTGAACTCTGACTCAGGTGTATCCTCTATGCTCAGGAGTTCAAGAGCAGCCTGAGCACAATGAGACTCCATCTTTACTAAAAATAGAAAAACTAGCTGGGCATTCTACTGAGCACCTGCAGTCCCAGTTACTTGGGAGGCTGAGGCAGGAGAGTTGCTTGAAACCCAAGAGTTTGAGAATGCTGTGAGCTATGACTCCACAGCACTCTACCCAGGGCAAACAGAGTGAGGCTCTGCCTCAAAAAAAAAAAAAAAAAAATTCAGTTTTATTTTAGCCATTCTCATGGATGTCTACAAGTATTTCATTATGTTTTTAAATGAATTAAAAAATTATTTCCTATTGTTTATTTTTATCCATGACATACTGTTTCTCTTAATAATTTTCTTTTTAATTGAGATATTATTCACATTCCATAAATCTTTCCTTTAAATTATAAAATTCTGTGGTGGCTAATATATGTTTTTACAGAATTGTCAATCATCACCAGTTCTAATTGCAAAATATTGTCATCATCACAAAAAGACACCCCATACTCATTAGCACCAACATCACATCTCGCCCTTCTCCTACCCTCTGGCAACCACTAATCTACTCTCTGCCTAAATGAAAAGCCTGTTTTAGAAATTTTATATAAACAAATCCTATAATATAAGGCATTTGGTATCTGGTGTCCTTCATTTACCATAATGTTTCATGGTTCATCCATATTGCATTATATATAGGTAATCCTATTATAATTATATATATTCAATTATATATGTATAATATATATAATCATCATATATATTATATATAATCTAATTGTATATATATATAATTTATTCACCATTTGTGCTGAATAATATTCCATTGTATGTCTGTATCACATTATCTATTCATCAGTTTATAGACATTGGATTATTTTCATTTTTGGCAATAATGAATAATGCTGCAATGAACATTTGTGTACAAGTTTTTTATAGGCCGAGCTTCTTCAGTTCTCTTTGTTGTAGATCTATGAATGAAGTTGCTGGGTTGTACAGAAACTCTATGTTTCACTTTTTGGAGAACTGCCTAAGGGTTTTCCAAGATAACTGCATAATTTTACAAGCTTACCACAGGTTCACAGGTTTCTAATTTTTCCCACATCCTCACCAGTATTTGTTATTGTCTATTTTTGTTGCTTTTGTTTTTGTTTATATCCAACCTAGTAGGTATAAAATGGCATCTCATTGTAGTTTGCACATTTTTCTAATAATTAATGAAGCTGAATATTTTTTTATGTGGTCTCTTTTCTTAAAAAAACCTATATAAATGTTTTGTCTAGTTTTTAATTGATTTATTTTTATTTTACTGATGAGTTTTAATGTTTCTTTATACATTTTAGATTCTTAACCATTGTTATTCATACCATTTGTGAATATTATGTCTCTAAGTACATTTCACCTTTTTGATAGTACCCTTTAAAACAAAACTTTACATTCTGATAAAGTTCAATTTAACGTTTTCTTTTGTTCTTTGATCTCTTGGTGTTATAGCCATGAGACCATTGCCTGATCTGAAGTCAAAATATTTGCACCTTTGTTTTTATTGAGTTTTATAGTTTTAGCTCTCATGTTTATTTGATCCATTTTTAATTGAATTTTGTTCATGCTATGAGGTAGGGGGTCCAATTTTATCCTTTTGCATGCAAATATTTACTTATCTCGACAGTATTTGTTGAAAAGACTAATATCATGCTTTTCAATGTTTTTCATTCTTTTTGAAAATCCATGAGCATAAATTCATGGGTCTACTTTGGGAGTCAATTATATTCCGCTGATCTGTATTTTATGACAATATTGCAGAGGCTTACTTATCAATATAACTGAAAAAGAGGTGAAGTTAATTTGAAGTAGGTTTCAAATTGGAAATTATGAGTCCTCAAATTTTGCTCTTTTTTTTAGGATTGTTTTGACTATTTTGGATTCCTTACATTTCCAGGTAGAAGTCAGGATGAACTTGTCAATTTCTACAACAAAGAAGTAGGGTTTTATTAGAAATTGTATTGGACTTGTATAACAATTTGGGAAGTATTATTGTTTTAACATGTTAGGTCTTCCAAACCAAGAACTTCAAATATCTGTACATGTATTTCTTTCTCCTTTAATTTCGTAAAATAAAAGTATGTGGTTTTAACTCTTGTGTTCCAATATGGATTCCTTAATTTCTTTTTTTTTTTTTTTTATTAAATCATAGCTGTGTACATTAATGAAATCATGGGGTACAATGTGCTGGTTTCATATACAATCTGAAACATTTTCATCAAACTGGTTAACATAACATTGATGGCATTTTCTTAGTTACCGTGTTAAGACCTTTATATTCTGCATTCAGTAAGTTTCAACTGTACCCTTCTAAGATGCACTGTAGGTGTGGTCCCACTGATCACCCTCCCTCCAACCATCCTCTCCTCTCCCCACCCCTCCCTTGCCCTTTTCCCCTGTGCTATAATTGAGTTATAGCCTTCATATGAAAGCTATAAATTAGTTTCATAGAAGGGCTGAGATATCATCTAACTCCAATAAGATCAGTCCACAACACAAAATACCAAAACCAGAGATGTTGGCGTGGATGTGGAGAAAAGGGAACACTTCTACATTGCTGGTGGGAATGCAAACTAATACGTTCCTTTTGGAAAGATGTTTGAAGAACAATTAGAGATCTAAAAATAGACCTGCCATTTGATCCTACAATTACTCTACTAGGTATATATCCAGAAGACCAAAAATCATATTATAACAAAAATATATGTACCAGAATGTTTATTGAGTCCAATTAATAATTGCTAAGTCATGGAAGAAACCCAAGTGCCCATCAACCCATGTAGGATTAAAGGTGGTATATGTATACCATGGAATATTATGCAGCCTTAAAGAAAGATGGAGACTTTACCTCTTACATGTTTACATGGATGGAGCTGGAACATATTCTTCTTAGCAACGTATCTCAAGAATGGAAGAAAAAAGTATCCAATGTACTCAGTCTTACTATGAAACCAATTCATAGCTTTAACCCAATTATAGCCCAAGAAGAAGGGGAAATGGGGGGGGTGAAGATAGGTAGAGGGAGAGTAATTGGTGGGACCACACCTATGGTGTATCTTACAAGGGTACATGTGAAATTTACCAGGTGTAGAATATAAATGTCTTAACACAGTAACTAAGAAAATGCCGTGAAGGCTATGTTAACCACTTTGATGAAAACATTTCAAATTGTGTATAAAACCAGCACATTGTAGCCCATGATTGCATTAATGTACACAACTATGATTTTTTTTAACAAGTGAACAGTTTATTAAGAATTAAACAAAGGTATGATGTGATACAGTACAAGCAAGACACTCAAGATAGGTATAATAGTACTACTCACCTATACAACTATGATTTAAAAAATAAGACAACAGTCATCAAAAGGTATGGAGCATCACAGAGACTCTTGGATTTGAGTTCA
>CAUYRH010009181.1:0-17592 GCA_963574655.1 Perodicticus potto
AAACAACAACAACAAAAAAATCTACAATAAAAATATGATACTTGTAAAATACTCGGGAAAAGAGAAAAAAAAGCCTCTAGAAAATTTGATGTAAGCACTCTCAGAAGCCCTAAGAAGGGAAGAAGAGGAAGGGGAGGGAGACAAAAGAGTGTAGTATTTGTAAAAGAGTTACAAGACAGAAGAAAGGAAAAAGAAAAATACTATTGAGAATAGAAGAAAATAAAAATAACCTAAGGAAAGAAAAGTGAAATAAAAAATTAATTATCAATGGCTCCTCTGATAAAAGGATAAAAAAAATCAACCTCAAAAATATTATTCTTGTATATATATAGAAACACCCCTCTATATGTCTCTGGTAGATAGCCACTTTAGTGGAATAAATTTATAATGCAATATACTTTGCGGACACCAGATGGCACTGTGAGTGGTTCCCAGGCTTATACATGATTCAGCATTTATTTTGTTACTATGGTAACCACTCTATCTGGCTGGTCACCATTTTTGGAGTTTCTCCAACAGTTTACTTTCTAAAAGGTGCCCTACTTCGGGTGTTCTGCTCCAGACGGCACTCCCATCCGACCTCCAAATTTGGTGTAGGAGTCCACGTTTCACAAAACTCTCCACTCTGCTCTCATGTTCTCTCCCGAACTAGCAACTGCAATTGGCTGGTCGCTGCAGTTGTGGCGGCTGTGGGGAAGGGGCTCGCCGCTGGGACTGCGATGGCTCTGGGCGCTGCCGGCAATTGCTGCTGCCACTCCATACTGCCACTTTTTCCACAGCTGAAGTGCACGGGGACCTTCTACACCAATTTCCACAGCTCAGAGTGTCTCCTCCACGTCCCAGTTCCCTGTGCACCTTGCACAGTCAGACCTCACCAGGATTCCCCACTAGGGATGGCACTGTTGTATCAATTACTCCCAATGGTCTGGGGAAAAGGTGTTTGCCATTTTGGACAATTCAAAATGTCTGTTTCCGGTCAGGATTTCCTCCCTTCAATTCTCCCTTGGGCTGCCTAGTCCTCTATGACTATAAGAAGCACCCCTTTCTGGTCGCCAAATTCTAGAATCCACGCTTCAGTAAAATTTTCATCAATTAGGTTATGCGAGTTGCGAACTGCTGTCCTCCCTGTGGAGGGGCCAGCTGCTGAGTCTCCGCCAGGCCGGGGAGAAGTCTACAGCAGAGTCCGTGGTTTTTAGCTACACCTCAAATACATCAATCCACCAATTCATTGCACTTCTCCAGCTGTCCATCCACACCAATAATTCACACAGGGAAGGATCCAGAGCTCCTGCCCTCTCACCTGGTGTCCTGCAAGGGATGGGCTCAATTCTTTATATCTCAAATTAATTTTTGTGAGTGGTGAGAGGTGATGGAGTGAGGCATGCATGTGGTTATCCAATTTTTACAGCACCATTTATTACACAGGGACCCTTCTCCTCAGTATATATGCTTTGTCAAAGATAGGTTGGTTCTATGTAGAAGGTTTTATATCTGGGTTCTCTGTTCTGTTTCATTGATCTATTATCTATTTCTATGCCAGTACCATGATATTTTGGTCACTATAGCCTTGTAGTAATGTTTGAAGTCTGGTAATATGGTGACTCCAGATTTGTACCTTTTGTTTAAGATTGCTTTGGCTATTTGGAACCCTTTTCTGGTTCCGAGAGAAGCATTAAAAAATTTCCCCTCAGATCCACAAAATAGGATGTTCGCATTTTGATGGGGATGGTATTAAATTTGTAAATCATTTTGGGAAGTATGGCCATGTTAACAAGGACTACCAATCAATGGCCATATGTTTTTCTATTTGTTTGTCTCATCAACAATTTTTTCCTTTAGTGTTTTGTACTTCTTTTTATAGACATCTTTTATCTCCTTGGTTAAGTATATTCCTGGGTATTTTATTTTCTTTGTAGCTATTATAAATGACATTGAGTCTTTGATTTGACTGTTGGCTTTATTCTTATTTGTATATAGGAATATTACTGAATTGTGGATATTTATTTTTTGCTAAATTTATTTATCAATGACAAGGAGTCTTTTGCATTTTTAGATATAAGATAATATTGTCAGCAAAGAGCGATCATTTGACATACTTTTTCCTGATCTGAGTCTTTATTTCTCTCTCTTGCATGATTCCTCTGGATAGGACTTCCAGCACTATGTTGAACAGAAAAGGTACCACTGGACACCCTTGCCTAGTTCCAGATCTTAGTGGGAGTGCTTTCATATTTTCTCCATTCAGTACAATGTTGGCTGTGGGTTTGTCGTATATGGCTTTTGTAATTTTGAGATATATTTCTTCCATGCCTAAGTTGATGAGGGTTTTTAATCATGCAAGGGCATTGAATTTTGCCAACTGCTTTTTCTGCATCTTTTGTGATGATCACATGGTTTTAGTTTTTGCTTCTGTTTATGTAGTGAATCACATTTATTGATTAATGTATGTTGAACCATCTTTGCAACATCCCTGGGAAGAAGTCCAGTTGGTCATGGTGGATTACTTTTTTGATGTGCCATTGAATTCAGTTTGCTTTTATTTTAATGAGAATTTTTGCATTTAATTTATAAGGGATATTTATCTGTAGTTTTACTTTTTTGTTGTAAAACTTTTACATTTACATTCATAAGAGATATTCATCTGTCGTTTTACTTTTTGTTGTAATGTGTTATGTATTCATTGAAACTATTTTCTGTTCATGTAAATGACAGTAAAACCTAAAATGAATATTCTGTTTCTTAATTTGATGAGGACTAGAATAACTTCATTCAATCAATTGGTGAGAATTAAGTATATCTGTCAAGATAATAATATAAAAAGTGCCAAAAAAGAGTGTTTTCAACTCCACTGACATGAGAGGGAAATATAGGATAATCTTCCACATATTTGGACACATTAGATGGACATTTACAAACTGACAGACCAAATAATTGTGAGCTGATAAATAAACACTTCCTATTTTTATAGCATTTCCAACATAAAGAACTGATATATTAGGGCACTGCTTATTTAACCTTACTAGAAGAATCTAAGTAAAGAACACTTAAAAGCATTATATATCAGGGTGGCGCCTGTGGCTCATTGAGTAGGGTGCAAGCCCCATATGCCGAAGGTGCAGGGTTCAAACCTGGCCTTGGCTGAATTGCAAAATGGAAAAGTAGCCAGGTGTTGTGGCGGGTGCCTGTAGTCCCAGCTACTAGGGAGGCTGAGGAAAGAAAATCACCTAAGCCCAGGAGTTGGAGGTTGCTGTGAGCTGTGTGACACCATGGCACTCTACCGAGGGCGATAAATCCGTCTCTACAAAAAAAAAAAAAAAAAAAAAGTATTATATATCACAATTGAATGAGACCAAAGATTTTACTGTCATGGTATGATGTATATCAGCTCAGTCCTTTATTATAATTATTCAACCAAAGAAAGAGTAAAGTTGAATTCTATGAACTTAAAAGAATTGTACACAAGGATTTCCAAAATTATATGACATTCCCTTTGTCTAAGAAAATGTGGAGAGATTTATTGTGATCCCATGCAGGGTGTTGAGATAGTAAAACAGTGCTGCAAATAACTGTATTTCTGGATGCCACCTTCTTCAGAATAATCTGCATAATGTCTTTTAAAGAAGCAAGGGAAAAAATACCTGTACTTTGTTAAGAATGATAGGAGTGCATAAAATCTCATTAGAGAAGAGTTTTAAATCTTCTTTCTGGCTTTGAGAATAAACAAGCAAAGGGCAGGAGGAAGTCCAGCACATCAAGGTCTCAATAGGGAAAGATTTTTATTTTCCTGTTTATCTGCAGCCAGAACAAATAATCTCATTATTTTTAATGTCACTGTTTCTCCGAATAAGATTACTCCATTTACAAGAAGCATTTTTATCTATGACAAAGCCTGTTTTTGAGTACAGATTTTTAAAAGATTTTGCAGTTTTATCAGTTTTTGTAAAAAGGAAAAAAAAAAAGAGTAAACATAAGGGTTCCTAATTAGAACCAGTCAGTGCAAGAAAAAGGAACCAGGATAAAACTAGGAAAGGGAAAAGTGTTAAAAACAAAAGGGTAAGTGAAAAATAAACATTAAATGGAATAAACAAAAGGTTAGGTGAAAAATAAAAATTAAATTGGAGAAAGGTGGCTTGGGAAAAAGTCCAAACAAGGAAGAAAGAAGCGAAATTTTAATAACTGAGGAAAGAGAAAGGAAAAAGGCTGAGTAAACCTACATTTTGCTTGACTTTATAATTAATGAGGAAAAATGGCTTCTTGTAATGGATGCAGCTAGTATTTGGGAGAACCCCAATCCTGGTAATTACGCATGTAGCAAAGTAATTTCTTCCAAATTAATCCCAAATACTTGGGGGCTAACAAGTTATACCACATTCTGAAGAATAGGAATGAAAAGATTTCACTGTTCATGTGAGAACCTAAAGTTTAGCTTTAAAAGACCCTTCACATAAAAGTGTTAAATCAGAGACTCATATAGAAATTTCTGGAAGGGTCCTCTCGGGTTTTATTAGCTGTGAAATAGACACCTCTCTAATTCCCTTGGGATTCATATCCAGTTGTGCTGTGTTTAAAGAGGGAATTAAATGTAAGGGAAGTGGTTTTAAAGCATTGGCAGATTTGGATAACTTTTTCTCAATGGAATGATTTTACCTGGTAACATTTGATCAGTGATGTTAGCATTTAAAAGGTCGATTTTGATTAATTTGGCGGTGAAATCAGAAGAAAATTCTTTTGGATAAGGAAAGAGCATCAAGAAAAATTTTGCCTATATTAATTTCTGAAATTTGACTGATAAAACTAATTTTGGGGGAGGGGGAACCCTCAGGACAAAAAAAAAAAAAGCCCTTCCAAATTAACTCATTAACTATTATTGTGCTAAGACAGTGATTTTTAAGTTTGAACCTGCATCAGTCTCACCTATAGAGCTTACTAAAATCCAGATCCGTAGGTCCCACTGCTAGAGTTCCTAATTCAGTAGATAAGAATAAGATCAGAGAATTGTTCTGTGTGCTGCAGCTTCTGCTCCAGGACCTCACTTGGAAATCTACGGATGAAATGCACGGTGTTAAATATTGGCAATTTTGTAAAGAAAATTTTAAAAATTTTACCTAGACATTTTAACAGAATTTTGGTTTTTTGTCTGTTTCCATGCTTGCATTTTTTGTCAGTGGTGGTTCTGGGAATCAGGAAGCTATCTTTTTGTAGGCAAAAAGGACTACAGTGTGGAAGAGAACAGTTTCTCCTCGTTGAAGGATATAGACCAATATTTCTACACAAAACAGCCCTGAAGGTTGAGGGTATATTCTCTCAAAGATTTATTAGGCAGATCCCATATATCTTTGCCAGAAACCTATAAGGAATTGCCATGGGTATCGTTCCAGGCACAGCAGGATGGAAAGATTTAAGAAGAATTTGTGTATTTAATGAGAAGAGTTCTAGTTCACACAGTTCAGGTTATAATTTTAGAAGTAATGTGCCAGACTGTTCCACTGTTAGTTTTAGTTACACATGTTAAAAATACCAACTCCTGAGAAAAAAATCCAAATTAATCTCTACTCTGACCACCACAATGTATTGATGTGTGTTGAAAGAATGGACAAGAAACACCAGACTTCAAAAATGGATGTCAAAGGACCAGGCAGTTGTTACTGTTAACTGTGTCTGAGCCCTTCCAGCTAGTTTGTTGGTCCCAGAAGAACAGACAGCATGACTAACTTGTCTTTAATATTTTACCAATACCAGAACTAAGCTCTGATTTTGAGAGAGAAATCCTATTTCTGGAGTACAAGAGAGATCTCTCTTACTCATACAAGCTCAGAAAGTCTAGATTACCTTAGAGCACTGTAGCCAATCATATTTTATGCAGTGCAGTGTTGAAAATTCTTAGCTGACTGGATGCCTCAGAGCTCTAAGTTTTCAGGTAAAATGGGAGTGTGGGTAGGAAATGTTCATCTCTGTATGTTTTACATTCCTCTAGTATTAAGCTGGATAAGGATTAGGTAAAAATGCTATGGGACCCTGGTAAAATACAGAAGACAATCTCAATCCAAAAGTACATGCTCAATTATTCCTTCTCCACATGCTACTTTCAGACACTTGCAGATTAGCGGCAATTTCCAGCCAGTAATGTTCTGGGACTCACTGACCCATGAGAGTCCACTGTGCTCATCTCTTCCCAACTCTGCATTCGCTGGCAACCATATTGGAAGTTTGAAACTGGCGCTGGTAAAAATATTTACAGAACAGAAAGGGCAAACCCGATTGGCTGTGGTAAGAATATTTATAGAAAGAATGTGGAAAACCAGGACTTCTGGTTTTCTGGAGAGCGAATTGTTAAATATCTGCCAGCGCGATACTGCTTCTAATTCATCACAACCACAAAGCATGGGTTTTCGCAAGTCGCCAAGTTTCTGCACTGATTGTCTCTAGAATATATCACTGATTCTTATCTGTGTCCTAAAAAGTTTGTCGTATTTGGTGAAAGTACAGATGTACCCCTAATTAATGCACTGTTAAGACCTGCTCAAAAAGAGAGGAAATATCAGTAAAGCTTTCTCCTGAAACATTTATAAATTCTGCAAAAGAATGATGGACTATCTAACTTAAACAAGCCAGTGTCAGATGTTTGTTTTATGAGAGTAGCAGCAATTTATCCCCAGACCATTTAATGACTAACCTTTATTTATAGAACAAACTTGTCAGCAATGCCAGAAATATGATCTTATTTTATTCATTTGATCTCTCCCAGACCCTGTGTTTTCTAATCTTTAAAACAGAGAAAATCCCTTTTCTGTCATAAAAGTTTGTTGTAAGAATCAAGAGATAATACATGTGAAAGTTCTATATCAAATTTAAATTCAACATATACATATTTAGTGCGAAAGGCAACTATTGAAAGTAGGAAAGACAGCTAGAGAATTCCTCTTGTGCGTAAGTTACATTTTAAAAATAACCCTTGCATTCCTTTAGGTAATAGAGATTAACAGTGAAGCTTTTTCTACTTTAGGATACTATTTGGCCATATCTATTACTAAGTTTAAATAGCAACAACATATATATTCACATATGGTTTAAAGAAATTGGTGATACCATCCTGGATAAAAGTAATGATAGATAAAACAAATTTACCAATCTAATGTTCAAGACGACAAGGCATAGAAGAAAGTGATTAATGACAGCAGCTTACATTTCACTTGAAGGATTTTAAAAGACTTTGTAAACAATAAAATTATCTACACTTCGCAGTATTTATTATGTTTATTTTCTTGCAACTTGTCTCATTTAATGAAATAAGCCATTTACTTAACTTCCTAGTGCACTTCATTAAATTAACTCTAAAATGTCTTGTTAGAGGTAATTTAGCCACAAACAAAGTTCAATATTGCATTCATTAACATCCATTTAGTCAAAGAGGCTGTGGTGGATTGACTCATAGACTTACCCAGAACATGTCCCAGAACTGCAAAGACAAAGCAATAAATTGATTAGGAGATGAGACAAAGAAATCTGCTTTTAAAACCTGATTTACCTAGATAATTAATACAACATCAAATTGTGAATATGACTTTTGCAAACAAATGATTTTCGGTTCAATTTGCCAAGACTTCATGATTTTTGCCTAAGACTCATTATTCTGAATTTATGGTTACATTCAAATGTGATTCAAACAGTGGAAGTACAGGTCTTCTTTAAAACTATCACAAGGATGATTCTACATAAAAGACATGATTATGACAAGGAAGTTTCAGAAATGAAGGGAATAATTACTTTAATATTTTAACCTCAAGCTGGCCACCATGCAACCATCTATAGTTCTGTATCTATTAGGGATACTAGCCTTTTAGCTGTGCTATAAATTATAAATTTTCTCCAGTTTGTCATTTGTCTTAAGATGTGCTTAATTGTGTTTTTGCCAAGGAAAAGCATTACTTTTTAAAAATATGGTAGAATTTACAAATTGTTAGATCTGGATTTTAAGTTATATTTTAAAAATCCAGGTTACTGAGAAACTTACCTGCTTCCTTTTCTTATCTGTGCTCAGGGTTTATATTTAGGCTCCTGATTCATTTTTTATTCTCATCTTTTTAAAAATGGCTAGATAGTTATCTCAGCACCATTCACTTAAATGTCTATCTTTGCCTCATTGATTTGCTACGACACATTTATCAGATACTTAATTTCCATGTGCACCTTGGTCTGTTTCTGAAATTTTGATTCTCTGTTGTTTTACCAACATTGTACTGGTTTTGCCATAGAGACTATTTAATTCATTTTCATATTTTGTGAGGCTATGTTACCAAGCAAGCAATTCACTCGCTACCCATTGTGCACAGAAGCAAATACAATGGCACCAGCTTTGGGGTGGGGCAGGGAGGAAGCTTTAGGAATTTACTGGCAAGGGCACAGGAGCTCATATCTCTCTTCCCAAGCTGTAGTCTGGAGAAAGGTGTATAGGCAAAGGGTAACAAGGCCTGATCTAATCAGATCATGACATGAGGTAATGCCAAGTTTAGCTTTTTAATTTGATCCTGTTCCTTGATCACTTAGGTGCCTCCTACCTATAGCTGGCTCTTTCATGCTGGTCTGATCTGGAATTACCAACGGGGCAGGCCTGGTTCATCTGGACATGCCCAGGTTACATGACCTGAAACGTGGAAGTCCTTGGCAACTGAAAAACAACTCTTCATTTTATTGAAACAGATTGGGCTACTTATGCAGTTACACATAGTTCCTTGTACTTTCTCATTTTCATTGTTTTTCTATTTATTCTTGCATGATTATTTTTCCAAATTACATTTCATACCATGTTTTCTGGCTGCATGTAACTAGTTTTATTGGTGCTTACCGAATTATGTAAAATTTGTAGTTATTTGTCTGAGGACTAATACCTTTATGGTATTGACTTGAAGTTTAAGGGATGCATTTTCTTTGTACAAAAGCATGTTTACTTAAAGGAATATTTATAACTGTACTTTATAGAGGTTTCACTGATTTCCAAGAAAATACTTGGAAAATTTGTTTCCAGACATTTTGTCTTCTTTAGCAAAAGAAATATATATATATATATTTACATATATATGAAGCTTATCCATTTTGTATATCACTAGTTTATTGGTACTTTATTGAATTGTGTAAAATTAATAAATTGATTGCAGGAGGATTGACATCTTTATAATAGTTGTGTATCCTGCTCCCTTGCTCTTTGTTTTAATTGTTCGTCTGTAACATTGATTCTCATTGGTTTTCTCTGGGTGTACTATTGTCTGTATACCTAGAATTCTTCCAATAGAACTTTTCCATTTTCTAATTCATTCACTTCTAATTTAATTGTTTTATTTTACTGTGTTGGGCAATGCACCCAGTACAGTGTTAACTAACAGTGAAGGAATGAGTAATATTTGACGGAGAGAAAGAGAGAGAGGGAATCACTTTTTGCATTCTTGAAATAAATACCATTTATATGTGGTTCCTTAATTTACCTTCACTAATTTAAACTTTATCAATTCGCAACTTTGTTTTTTGTCCTATCTGTAGTTGATTTAATCTTTTTAATTTCAAATTATTATGGGGATACAAATATTTTTGTTACATGGATACCTTGCATAATGCTTAAGTCTGGCATGCCCATCACAAGAAAAGTGTTCATTGTATAACCGATTGATAAGCAAGGTTTTACTTCCCCTACCATGCTTTCCCTTCTTGGATTCTAATAATCTTTACATCTCCTTCTGACTATGTGTGCCCACTGTTCAGTTCCCAATTATTAAATAGTAAATGTCTGTATCTTTCCATTTCTGACATACTTTGCTCAGGATAATGGCCTCCAGTTCAAGTTTTTGCAAAAGAAATGATTTTATTCCTTTTTATGGCTGAGTACTACTCCATGATGTATATACAAAATATTTCCCTCTTTTTATGATTTTTTAAATTCTTGCAACATTTTCTTAATTCACTCATGAACTGATGACCACTTAATTTGATTCCACATCTTTGCAATTAGAATTGTGCTACAAAAAACATTCTAATGCAAGTATCGTTTTGATAAAATGACTTACTTTCCTTTGGGTAAATACTAGTTGTGGGATTATTTGGGTTGAATGGTAAGTCAACATTTATTTCTCTTAGTAATCTTCATACTGTTTTTCATAGAGACTGTACTAATTTAGAGTCCCACCAACAATGAGGTGGTGATCCTTTCTCTCTGCATTCACACCAGGGACTATTATTTGTTGGCTTTTTGATAATGGCCATTCCAACGGGGGTAAAGTGGTACCTTATTACAGTTGGAAATTGAATTTCCCAGATGATTAGTGATGTTGAGCAGTTTTCATTTGTTTTCTGGCCATTTGTTTATCTTCTTTTGAAAAACCTCTATTCACAGTTTTGGTCAACTTGTTAGTGGGGTTCCTCATCTTTTTTCTTAATGATTTGTTTGAATCCTTGCAGATTCTGGATATATACATATATACATATGTATATATATATATATAGATGTATAATTTATGAATATTTTCTCTCATTCTGCAGTCTGTTCATTTACATAATTGATTATTTCCCTTGCTGCGTAAAAGCTTTTAATTTTAATTAAGTCCCATTTATTTATTTTTAATATTTCTACATTTGCCTTTGGGGGGCTTTTAGTCATTAATTCTTTGCCTTCAGTTTTCCCCATTTAGTAAGATGTTACCGGTAGCTTGGTTATATCTGACATCTATGAATTTGAGGTAAGTTCCTTCTATGCCTAGTTTATTGAAAGATTTTTTAACATGAAAGAGTGCTTGATTTAATTAAATACTTTTTCTACATCATTTGAGGTGATCATATGTTCTTTGCTTATAATGCTGTTGTGCAGGGAATCACATCTATTGATTCGCATATGTTAAACCATCCTTGTATCCCTGGGATGAAACCCACTTAATCATGGTGAATTATCATTTGGATGTGCTATTGAATTTGATTTGCCAGTATTTTGTGGAGGATTTTTGCAACTATGTTCATCTGGGATATTGGTCCAAGTTCTCTTTTTTTGTTGTGTCCTTTCCTGGCATTGGTCTCTGGGTGATAAATAAAATGAATTAGCAAGGATTCCCTCCTTCTCAGTGTTATAGAATAATTTCTGTAAGATAGGTGCCAGTTCTCCTTTGAGGTTCTAGTAGAATGTCTGTCTTTTTGATGTGGGCATTTAGGACTATGAACTTTGCCCTTAGGACTGCTTTTTCTGTATCCCATTGATTTTGACAGCTTGTGGCCCCTTTGTCATTCACTTTGAGGAATCTTTTGATTTTCATTTTAATTTCATTATTAATCCAAGGATAGTTCACCCACATGTTGTTTAATTTCCATGACTTTGTGTAGATTTGAATGTTTCCCTTGGAATTAATTTCTAGTTTTATTCTACTGTGGTCTGAAATGATTCACGATATGATTTCAGTATTTTTGAATTTGTTGACACTTATTTTGTGGCCTAAGATATAATCAGTCTTAGAGAATCCTTCATGTGCTGGTGAGAAGAATATGTACTTAGAAGTAGAATGGTCTGTAAATGTCTGTTAGGCCCATTTATTCTAGAATCCCATGTAAATCCAGTGTTTATTGACTTTCTGCATCAGTGATTCGTCTGGCTCTGTCAGTAGGGTTTTGAAGTCCCTGGAAATTGTGATGCTACTGTTTGTTTCTTTACTAGGTCTAGTAGAATTTGCTTTATAAATCACATCTGCTTGCTTTGGAATTCTCTTTGCATAGAATGTTTTTTTTGTTTGTTTGTTTGCTTGTTTTCCATTTCTTTACCTTGAGTTAGAGTGAGTATCTGCAAACTGGGTGTGTTTTGGGGGTCCTTTTTAAAAGTCACATGTTCAGGTTATGTCTTTTAAGTGGAGCATTAATAATGCTCATGTTAATATTGACATGAGATCCTGTTTGGTTCATCATGTTGGATGATACCTTGCTGTTTTGTTTTCTCCTTGAGTTATTATTTTATAAGACCTGTGAGACTTATCTTTCAAGAGTTTTCACACTTACTGTATTGTTCCAAGTATAATGCAGTTCTGAGTAATCCCTGCAGGGCAGGATGCGTAGTGACAAATTCCCTTAGTGTTTGCTTGTCTGGAAATCTTTAACATTTTTGATATTTTATTTTGTAGGATATACAATTCTTGGCTGGCAGTTATTCACTACTTAGTGAGAAGAAGGAAAGATTTCTAGATGGAACTCTTGTGACCCACTGCGGAGGACTGATGCAGCAGGGAGGTGAATGTACTGAGAGCCTGCGATGCAGCTGATCTGCACTGTCCAGTTCCCCCATAATTGTCACAGTCTAAGCTGATATTGGATGATCTTCATGTAGAGTGAACAAGGTTCCCAGGCCTCTGTTAGAAGCTTAGGTTCGGGGCTGAGTGAGTACCTTTCCACAGAGGTTGGCATTGTAGGAGATTTCTCTGCCCAGTTCTTCTCAAGATGGTGACAAGGGCAGTTAAGTGAGGCTATGTAGTTGTTATGGTATCAGGTAGTGATCATGGGTATCAGGGCTATGGCATTCATTCCAAGTTGGCCCAGGTGTGAGTGGGTCAAGGCTAGAGGGTTACTGGCGGAGCATTGGTTCATGGAGGCAGTTCTTGGGAGCTGTGGGGGAAAGCTACATTGCCCAGTCAACAGGATGGCGCTTCTGGAGGGGAGCCTCAATACCCAAAGGTAGTGCTGGAACCTTGTGGGTAGAGTCCCAAGTCCCAGGGTCATCAGGAGAGTTGCAAAACTTTGGTCACAGGGAAGGAAGCAGTGAAAGAAGCATGGACACAGAGCTGCAGGGATGAATGACAGCATGGGGATCATGAGGGTGGGGCTGTGGGACCAGCCTACTGATTATCCTCCTGCCCATGTCCCATGGATTCAATTAACATAGGGCTTCAATTAACAGGTGGCTTTGGTTGTGCAAACTACACAGATCACATGTGGCTGGGAGGAGTACACAGCTAGCAGTCATGGGGTACATGCGAGTGACAACTCTCCCTGCCTACTCCATGACTGGCTGGGACAATGTGGAGGCGACTGTAGTATGCTGAGCCCTATGTAGATAGGATGCTCTAGACAAGAGAAGTAAGAATGGTATCTGTTGTAATAACCCAGAAAGGGTGCTAACAAGTCTCTGCTGTGCCTGCTATGCAGTGCAATGTCACTGAACAGACTTCAAGCAGCTCCCAGATCAGTCCAGAGGCCTGTGGTTGTGGCACGGGCTCCCTCATAGCTCGAGATGCAATGGCCATTGGGGGATTTGTCCTCCAGTCCTGTCACACACATGGATGCCTCCCCCAGGTTCCTTCCAGTATTGCCTGGTGGGTCTCCCTGGCACTCTTTCCTTCACTCTGAATGGCCCTTGTCACTTCTCCGATGATTGACAGTGCTCCCTCCATGAAGGCCCATCTGTAGGTGGGCATCCACCTACAACTTTTGATCCTATTCTTGAGAGCAACACATGTGGGCTGTTTCTAGTCTGCCATGTTAGAAAACTGATCTTGGTGTAAAAATAGAAGTCTTCCTCATTGGATGTGGACCACCACCAATACCTGATTTGTTAGAAAGCCATTTTCCAGCTTTCAGCTGTCCTGAAGTCCTCCTTATGCATCTCAGTACCTGCAGTTCACAGTACAACAGAGGACGAGTCAGAGCTACCCGGAGTCTTTAGAAGTAGACGAGGCATGATTGGATCAGTGGCCAGAATAGTGACCTCCACGTGGTCTAATTATTATTGTTAAACTAGCTTCAAAGAAAAAAATAAGAGTATTTTTCATCAGTTACTCCATTTGAAACATTTTATGTAGCCTTGTGATTATCTGTTCTTCAGGGATTTGGTAAATTTCCTCTGGGAAACTAACTGGGCCTGATGCTTAATTACAGGGTAGTTACTTTATACCTTTTTCTATTTCTTGTATAGAAATTGGTGTGTTTAAACTTTCTAGTTCTAATGGGACTAATTTTGGTAAAAAGTTATTTTCCTATGATTATTTAATTTCAACTAAGTTTTCAAATCTATTTGCACAGAGATCTTTAAACTATCTTTTCCCATATTTAAAAAAAATTTATTCTGTATCAATATTATTATGTGTACCTTCATGTCACTTCTTATGCTGTTTGTATGTGAACCTCATCATTTTTATTAAATTAACTGGAAGTTTGGATGTTTTCTTATTTTTCCAAGAACCAGAATTTTTATTTATTGGTTAGAAGTATCAGTTTTCTGGGCTTTACCTTGTTAATTTCTGCTTTTACCTTTATTACTTTCTTCATGGTGCTATATTTTGAATTACTTCACTGTAGACTTTTCTAGTTCATTTTTGATTACAAACAATGCTCTTATTTTAACATTTTAAAAATATGATCTGTAACTATATATTTTTTAATTTCTTATGAGGACTTCTATGTAGTTTTTGCACTTTTATTTTTAAAAATTCTAGGGGAGGAGCCAAGATTGCAATCCGTAGCCAGCAGAGGCTCCCATCCAGAAGCAGAGTTACAGGACAGAAATTTAGCAAGAAAGCTGATGGTTTGGATCTGAGCCAAAAGAGAAGGTCGAAGAAAGCACATTAACCCTGCTGGGGTAACCTGTGACCCCAAGGATACAACAAAAAGGTACAGAACACATCGCCAAGTGGACAGGAGTCTCCTCCCCCATGAGAACAGCTCGCAGTATATGCCATACCTCCATACAAACAAGTGAGCAGAGTTCAGATGTCCTCCCACTCTACCCCACAGGAGAGACCCTCTAAAAACCAGGCCTTCTTCCCCTATTAGGGTGCCATGGCACTCTCCTGCCAGGCATAAAGCTGTATAAAACTGTATAAATTCTCTACCTGCAAGTTTGAACTCCCGGCACTCCCCTCCACTCTCACCCTGAGGTCTGGAGGTCTGTCCCCCATGGAGTCCAGATTCTTGGACATTTTCTCAAGGGTTGTGGATGGGGCATGGACTATTGCTGATCTGTGCTGATTTTCTGGCTCAAGAGTGGTGAGAGGAAAGTGAGCTGAGAGGAGGCCGAGCTGGAGAGGTAGTTCCCCTGAGGCATGGAGTGGCAGTCGCAGAGGTGGGAACAATGGCAGTGGGGCTCACACCCCTGGGGATGTTTTGAGGATACACTCTGAGTCTCTCTGGGCAGCCAGGGGAAGCCAGGCCACTTCTCTGGTGGCAGCTACTGGCAGAGTGGTCCTGCGGCAGAGGTGCAGGCCCCGGGAGTGGGGGTATGCCTGAGGTGATACCGGCTGGGGTGGACCATGGGGATTAAAGTACACGTGCTGAGAAAGCCGATTCCCAGGCCGGAAACTGCTTTACTCAGCTTCAGATGCACCTGGCCCTCAGGGATGAAAGCTGAGACAAAGGGCTAGAAATCACAGACTGAGTCAGCCCAACGTCTGATCCACAGGGGAACCAGAACTTGTTCTATTCGATCAGCAACATCAATAAGGGACAGAGCTGGAACTGAGTGAATCACCCCAGCCCCTATTAAGTACCCAGGTTGTCAGGCCCCACCTCCCCCTAGCAAACAGTGACAGAGACTGGTGGACTGGTGGACTGGCTGAGGAGCCACAGACCCCCCTGTGACCCAGGCAGGCGCAAACCTCTGGAGCATCTGCCCATTGGAGGGAACTGGATCACAGCTCTACAGGGTTACCAGAGACTGGGTGTGATAAATGGGTAAAGGGGGAAAGGAGGCATCAACCTTCCAAGACTAATTTACTTGCTGGGGGGGCCCTCCTGAGCTCACAGAGCACCAGAGCGAGTTATACTAGAGCTTCCAGCAGACTCCAGCTAACTAGTTGCCAGAGACTTTTCAACTCTTTTATTTGAGGCCGGTGCTGGCTGGGACAATTGATTGGGACCTCTTCAACTGGGCCAATCACCTGAGGACTTTCCAAAGTGGTACCCTGGGTGTGTGGTAGTGGGAAGGTTTGATTATCCTTTTCCAATTGTTGCCTGTAGGGCGCATGATGACCTAACTGCTGGCATTTCTCCACAGCTCCAGACTTCAACACAGAGTAACTGACTCTCTAGGGTAAGACAGAGACAAGCTAAAAATAAGACAGAGCCACTGAAACCCACCACACCAAGAAGGTCCCCAGTTTTGCAGGCAGTAACACTGTACAGGTCCTTGGCAAAACTCTAGGGGAAAAGGTACAGACACCAGTCCCAGCTTTCAGGCAAAGGACTGGTCAGTAACTACTCCTAGAACCCCCAACCCAACTTATCCTTATCTACTCATCCAGCCAAATGGTGCAAAATAATTATGGGGTGGAATCAGCAGAAAAGCTCTGGAAACATGAACAACCAGAGTAGATCAACCCCTCCAAGGAACAATTTGGCGGACACAAATGATGAATCTATGCATAAACAGATGGCTGAGATGTCAGAAATCGAATTCAGAATTTGGATTGCAAACAAGATCAATAAAATAGAGGAAAAGTTGGAATTAGAAATTCTGGGAGCATTTCAAAAACTGTTTTCTCACCCAGAAACTTCCTACCAAATTCCAACTTCCACAGTGAAAAAAGGATTAAAAATGTCCACTAGACTTTCTAAAATTATCAATATTTTCAATTAATGTGAATGGTTTAAATTGTCCTCTAAAGAGGCATAGGTTGGCTGACTGGATACAAAAACTCAGGCCAGATATCTGCTGCATACAAGAATCTCATCTTACGTTAAAAGATAAATTTAGACACAAGGTGAAGGGATGGTCATCTATATTCCAGGCAAATGGAAAACAAAAAAAAGCAGGTGTTGCAATCTTATTTGCAGATACAATAGGCTTTAAACCAACCAAAATAAGGAAGGATAAGGACGGTCACTTCATATTTGTTAAAGGTACTACTCAATATGATGAGATTTCAATTATTAATATTTATGCACCTCAATTTATAAGAAAAACTCTAATAGACATGAGTAACTTGATTTCCTCCAGCTTCATAGTAGTTGGAGATTTTAATACTCCTTTAGCAGTGTTGGATAGGTCTTCTAAGAAGAAGCTAAGTAAAGAAATTTTAGATTTAAACTTAAACATTCAGCATCTGGATTTAACAGACATCTACAGAACACTTCATTCTAATAAAATTGGATACACATTCTTCTCCTAAGCCCATGGAACATACTCCAAAACTGATCACATCTTAGGTCATAAGTCTAACTTCAGCAAATTTAAAAGAATAGAAATTATTCCTTGCATCTTCTTGGACCACCATGGAATAAAAGTTGAAGTCAAAAATAACAGGAATCTACATACGCAAACAAAAACATGGAAGCTAAATAACCTTATGCTGAATGATAGATGGGTCATAGACGAGATTAAGAAGGAAATCACCAAATTTTTGGAACACAATGACAAGGAAGATACGAATTATCAGAACCTCTGGGATACTGCAAAGGCAGTCCTAAGAGGGAAATTTATAGCACTGCAAGCCTTCCTCAAAAGAACGGAAAGATATCTTTGTTGTAATGTGTTTTTTGGTCTTCTGGGTATATACCAAGCAGAGGAATTATAGGGTCAAATGGCAAGTCTATTTTTAGATCTCTGAGTATTTTCCAAACATCTTTCCAAAACGGATGAACTAGTTTGCA
>CAUYRH010009182.1:0-26686 GCA_963574655.1 Perodicticus potto
ATTCCACTGATCCTATTTGCAATCCAGATTCTGAATTCGACTTCAGACATCTCAGCCATTTGCCTATGTAGGAGATCTTGTGCTGTGTCTGCCTTGTCCTTACTTGAAGGAGTTGGTCTACTCTGATTATTCATATTGCCATAGTTTTTCTGTTGATTCCGCCCCATGGTTATTTTTCACTGTTATGGCTGGGCCTTCAAGTGGTGGACTGAGGGTAATGCAGTTGTCTGGGAGGTTTTTGGCTGGGAGTGGACTTGCAGGGAGGCCTGGCAGTCGCCCCTGGGGTCTCTAGAAGAAGGCTGACCTGCGAAGGCCCCATGGGTGCCAGGCAGAGGTCCGTGCAGTTGCTGGGAGTGGCCCTGGTCAGGGGCCTGGCAGCCACGGGCAGAGTTCCTGGTGGATAGCAGACCTGCAGAAACCCCGCTTGTGTGGGATGCGGGGCCAGGTGGTCGCAAGGGGAGATCTTGGCTAAGGGCAGGTCTACAGAGGCCTGAAAGTTGCCAGTGGAGTCCCTGGCAGAAGGCTGGCCTGTAGAGGCCCCGTGGGCAGCAAGTGGAGGCCCACGCGCTCAACGGTACTGTCCCTGACCTGGGGCGGACCTGCAGGTGTCCTGCGGGGGCCAGATGGAGGCCCGTGCAATCACCAGGGGAGTTCCTTATCAGGGGCAGATCTACGGAGGCCTGGCAGTTGCTGGCAGAATCCGTAGCTGACGGCCAGCCTGCAGAAGACCAGCAAGCAGAGGGCGCAGGTCCGGGTGGTCGCTGGGGGAGTACCTTGCCAGGGATGGGCCTGCAGAGGCCTAGAAGATGCCATCAAAGTTATTGGCAGGAGGCAGACCTGTGGAAGCCCTGAAGCTCGGAAGCGAGGCCACACAGTCACCAGGGGATTTATTCCCCAGAAGGAGGCCTGCAGGGGTTCTGCAGATGCCAGACAGAGGCCTGCGTGGTTGCAGGGGGAGATCCTGGCTGGGGACAGACCTGCCGAGGTCTGGCAGCTACTGTGAGAGTCTCTAGCAGACAGTGAATCTGCAGAGGCCTGGCAAACACGGGTGTAGTAGGGCTATGCAGTTGCCGGAAGCGTTTCTGGCTTTGGGCCGCCCAGCAGAGGTCTGGTGGTTGCAGGCAGAGTTCCTGGCAGAAGGCAAGCCCACAAGATCTCTGCTGCAGAGGCGCAGAACTGCCCAGTCGCCAAGGGATTTACTTGCCAGGGGAGGAACTGCTGGACCCTTGCGGAGGAGAGTCAATAGCGCATAGTATGCTGGGTAGTTCCTGGCTGGGGAAAGATCTGCAAAGGTCTGGCGGTCACCGGCTGAGTCCCTCGCAGACTGCTGACCTGCATAGGCCCCTCAAGCCCGGGTGTAGGACCAGACAGCCGCTGGGAGAGTTTTGGTCAAGGGCCGCCCAGCAGAGGCCCAGCGGTTGCAAACAGAGTTCCTGGCAGAAGGCAGATCCACGAAAGCTGTGCAAGCACAGGCAAGGAGCTGCCCCATCGCCAGGAGTTTCACTCACCCAGGGAGGAACTGCTGGAGCCCCGTGGGTGTCAGGCAGAGGTTCGTGCAGTTGCCATAGCAATTCCTGGCTGGGGACCCAATCTGGAGAGGCCCGGTGGTTGCCGGCCGAGTCCCAAGCCGACTGCTGATCCATGGAAGCCCCTCAAGCCCAGGCGTTGGGCCAGGGAGCTGGCAGGAGCGTCTCCAGCTATGGGCTGCCCAGCAGAGGCCCGGTGGCTGCAAGCAGAGTTCCTGGCAGAAGGCAGGCCCACGAAAGCTGTGCAAGCACAGGCACGGATCCACCCTGTCACCAGGGGACCCACTCACCAGGGGGGGAACTGCTGGAGCCCTGCGGGTGACAGGCAGAGGTTCGTGCAGTTGCCGGAGGATTTCCCAGCTGGGGACCCAATCCGGAGAGGCCTGGTGGTTGCCAGCAGAGTCCCGAGCCGACGGCTGATCCACAGAAGCCCCTCAAGCCTGGGCGTCAGGCCAGGGAGCTGCCAAGAGCAACCCCAGCCGTGGGCCACCCAGCAGAGGCCTGGCAGCTGCAAGCAGAGTTCCTGGCAGAAGGCAGGCCCATGGACGCTGTGCAAGCACAGGCACAGAGCCACCCCGTCGCCAGGGGATCCACTCACCGGTGGGGAACTGCTGGAGCCCCGAGGGTGACAGGCAGAGGTTTTTGCAGATGCTGGGGCAATTCCCAGCTGCGGGCCGATCTGGAGAGGCCCGTGGTCACTGGCAGAGTCTCCAGCTGACCTCAGACCTGCGGGCATATGTTGGTATTTTAAGGGGGATTGTATTGAATCTGTAGATTTCTTTAGGTACAATGGACATTTTGGCAATATTAATTCTTCCTATTGATTCTTCCCAAGAGCATGGTAAATTCTTCTGTTAGTTAGTGTCTTCTGAAATTTATTTTCTTAGGGGTTCATAATTCTCTTTGAAAAGAACTTTCACCTCTTTTGTTATACTCCTAAGTAATTTATTTTCTTTAAGGCTACTGTCAAGGGAAATGTGTCCTTGATTTGCTTCTCAACTTGGCTGTTGTAGGCATATACAAAGGCTACTGATTTATGGACATCGATTATTTTTATTTTTATATATAAATTTGTTTATTAGGTTTCAACTTTTTCATACTGAGCATCAGATTCAAAGCATTCTATAATAGACATATTCTTATTTGACAATGTGAACGTTACTTTCTTGGAATTTTTATTATTACTATTGCTTAATATTTCGATGCAGAAATCGTCTGTTTTCTTTTCTGAATGTATTTATCTTCATTCATTCTTTACATGGTTTTTGTTTCTAGTCCTTATCTTAAACGTTGTTATTGTTATTAAATTTTCTAATGAACATTGATTTTATACTCTGAGACATTACTGTATTTCTTGATGACTTCCAAGAGATTTGTGGTTGAGTCTCCGGAGTTTTCGAAGTATAAGATCACATCATCAGCAAGGAGGGGGAGTTTGACCTCCTCTGACTGCATTTGAATGTCCTTTATATCCTTTTCTTGCGTGATTGTATTTTTTTATTATGTTTTTGTTTGTTTGTTTGCTTTCCCTTTTTTAATTTTTATTAAATCATAGCTGCATACATTAGTGCAATCAAGGGGTACAACGTGTTGGTTTCATATATAATCTGAAATGTTTCCACCAAACTATTTAACATAGCTTTCATGGCACTTTCTTAGTTATTGTATGAGGACATTTGTATTCTGCATTTAGTAAGTTTCATCTGTACCCTTCTAAGATGCACCATAGGCGTGGCTCCACCAATTACCCTCACTCCACCCTGACATCCCCCCTCCCACCCCCTCCCTTACTCCTTTCCCCATATTCTTGTGCTATAGTTGGGTTATAGCCTTCATATGAAGCCTTTAAATTAGCTTCAAAGCAGGGCTGAGTACAATGGATAATTTTTATTCCATTCTTGAGATTCTTTGCTAAGAAGAATAGGTTCCAGCTCCATCCATGTAAATATGAAAGAGGTAAATCTCCGTTTTCTTTAAGGCTGCATAGTATTCCATGGTATACATATACCACAATTTATTAATCCATTTGTGGGTCTATGGGCACTTGGGCTTCTTCCATGACTTAGCAATTATGAATTGGGCTGCAATAAACATTCTGGTACAAATATCTTTGTTATAATGTGATTTTTGGTCTTCTGGATATATACCTAGTAGAGAAATTTTAAGATTGAATGGCAGGTCTATTTTTAGATCTCTAAGTGTTCTCCAAACATCTTTCAAAAAAGAATGAATTAGTTTGCATTCCCACCAGCAATGTAGAAGTGTTCCCTTTTCTCCACATCCACTCCAACATCTCTGGTTCTTGTTCAGTATTTAATGATATGGGTGTATTATCTCAAAAAAAATCATTGAATTTGGTTCTACTTGTCATTTGGAATACAATTTCTTTTTTCTTTTTTTCCCCTCAAATCATTTTATTTAATTTATTTATCTATCTTTGATCCACATTTATATAGTTGATTTATTTTTTTCATACTATTAGAGTATATATGTTTTGTTTACTTACCTTGTTTTTGGTACTAATTAAGTCAAAGTTACACTTGTAAGTGTGCCCTTTACCCAGATAGTATGCACCATACCCAATAGGTGTGAATTTACCCATCCCCTCCTCCTGTCTTTCCCCAGCTTGATTTTCATTGAGATTTACTTCCATATGTGCACTTAACTGTTGATTGATTAGTCCTAATTTGGCGTTGAGTACGTGTGTTTGTTCCTCCATTCTTGTGAGGTTTCTCTTAGAAGAATGATTTTCAGTTCCCTTCCAGTTGTCACAAAAAATGCTTGATTGCCATTTTTTTTTCCTTTGAGGCAGAGCCTTAAGCTGTCACCCTGGATAGAGTGCTGTGGCATCATAGCTCACAGCAACCTCCAATTCCTGGGCTCAAGCGAGTCTCTTGCCTCTGCCTCCCAAGTAGCTGGGACTACGGGTGCCCGCCACAATGCCTGGCCATTTTTTGGTTGCAGCTGTCATTGTTGTTTGGCGGGCCCGGGCTGGATTCGAACCCGCCAGCTCAGGTGTACGTGGCTGATGCCTTAGCCTGTTGAGCCACAGGTGCCAAGTCTAGATTGCCATTTTTGATGGCTGAGTATCCATGTGTATCCAGTATCACACTTTATTAATCCAATTATACATAGGTGGGCACTTGGGTTGTTTTCATATCTTTGCAAATTGAATCGTGCTGCTATAAACATTTGAGTGTAGGTGTCATTTTTTGAAAAATTACCTTTTTGGGTATTACCCAAAGGTCTACTTTAAGTTCTTTGAGGTATCTCCATGCAATTTTCCATAGAGGTTGCAAAGTTTGCAACCTAACAACAATGCATAAGAATTCCTTTCTCTCTACATCCATAACAGCATCTGTTGTTTTGAGACTTTTTAATGCAAGTCATTCTCATTGGAGTTAGATACTATTTCCTTGTGGTTTTGCTTTGTATTTCCCTAATGATTAGAGACATTGAGCATTGTTAGTATATCTTCCTTTGAAAAGTTTCTGCCAAATAGCAATGACAACTACAACCAAAAAATGGCCGGGCGTTGTGGCAGACACTTGTAGTCCCAGCTACTTGGGAGGCGGAGGCAGGAGAATTGCTTGAACCCAGGAGTTAGAGGTTGCTGTGAGCTGTGATGCCACAGCTCTCTACCCAGGGCGACAGCTTGAGGCTCTATCTCAAAAAAAAAAAAAGAAAGAAAGAAAGAAAGAAAAAGAAAAGTTTCTGTTCATATATTTTGCCCATTTTTTAATGGAATTGTTTGGTTGTTTCTTGCTGATTTGCTTGAATTTGTTGTGGATTCTGGTTATCATTCTTTTGTCAGATATATAGCATGCAAATATTTTCTCCCATTCTGTGGGTTGTCTGTTTGATCTTTTGATTGTGCACTTGGCTGTGCAGAATTTTTTTCAGGTCCTATTTATTTTTGTTGCTGCAATTGCTTTTGGGATCTTCTTCATGAATTCTTTGCCTAGACTGAGATATACAGAGTTTTTGTTAGCGTTTTCTTCCAGAATTCTTATAGTTTCCTGCCTTGGATTTATTTGTTTTATTCATTGTGAGTTAATTTTTTTGAGTGGTAAGAGGTGCGGATCCTGTTTTAGTCTTTTCATATGGCTATCCAGTTTTCCCAGTACTGATTATTAAACAGAGATTCTTTTCCCCAGTGTATGTTTCTGTCTTTTTTTTCAATAATCAGATGGGAATATGAGGATGATTTCATCTATGGGTCCTCTGTTCTGACCTATAGGTCTCTGTCTCTGTTTTGTGCCAGTACCATGCTGTTTGGTTGCTATAGTCTTACAGTATAGCTTGAAGTCTGGTAAAGTGAGGCCTCCTGCTTTGTTATTATTATATAAGGTTGCCTTGGTTATCAGGGTCTTTTCTGGTTCCATATGAAGCATAGAAGTATTTTTTTCTAGATCCAAAAAAATGGAGTTGTTATTTTAATTGGAATTGAATCCGTAAATCACTTTGGATAGTATAGCCATTTTAACAATGTTGATTCTACCAACCCACAAGCATAGTATATGTTTTCATTTGTTTACATCCTCTGCAATTTCTTTCCTCAGTATTTCATAATTCTCCTTGTAGAGGTCTTTCACATCCTTTGTTAAGTATACTCCTAGGTATTTTATTTTCTTTGTTGCTACTGAGAAAGGTATTATGTCTTTGATTTGATTGTCAGCTTGACTATTGTTGGCATATATGAAAGCTACTGATTTCTGTACATTTATTTTGTAGTCTGAGACGTCATTGAATTTATTTATCAATTCTAGGAGTCTCTTGGTTGAATCTTTGGGATTTTCTAGCTATAAGATCATGTCGTCAATAAAAAGAGATAATTTGACATCTTCTTTCCCCATTTTGATACCCTTGATTTCCTTCTCTTGCCTGAGTGCTCAGGCTAGGACTTCCAGCACTATGTTGAATGAAGTGGAGATAGTGGGCAACCTTGTATATGGTTCTAGTTCCAAGAGGGAATCCTTTCAATTTACCCCATTCAATATGTTGTTGGCTGTGGGTTTGTCATATATGTTCTTTGAGAAGAAAAGAATCTTTCCTAACTCATTTTATAAAGCCAATATTACCTTGATATCAAAGCCAGGAAAGGTCATAACTAAGAAAGAAAACTATAGATCAATATCCCTTATCAATATAGATGCAAAGATTCTCAATAAAGTCTTAGCAAACTGAATAGCAAACAGCTGCATATCAGAAAAATAATTCATCATGATGTAGTGGTCTTCATTCCAGAGATCCAAGGATAGTTTAACATATACAAATCTTTGAATTTCATCCATCACATAAAAAGATACAAAAACAAAGACCATATGATCCTCTCGATAGACACAGAAAAAGCATTTGACAAAATTCAGCACTCTTTTGTGATAAGAACTCTCAACAAAAGAAGCATAGCAGGGACTTCCCTCCAAATTATAAATGGAATACAATTTCTTAGAGGTGGTGTCACTCCAGGATTCTGTCCCAGCTCAGATCATAAAATTCTTAGAGAACTGACTCTGACTTTCTGCTGGGGGACCCTGCTCAGGCCCTGCTACATCAGTCTCTCTATCTTTTCTGGTCTCCATTTGTGCTCTAAAGAGGCTTTGTGAGGAGGCCTGGCATCTTCCTCGTGGAAATAAATAGTATGAACACTAAGTCTGATCCCTCCATGCCCCCCCTTTAAAAAAATTTATTTATTTATTTATTTTCTCCATGTCCCCCTTAATAAATTTGATAAAAATTCTATGGCAGAACATTTTTTGAACTTGTAGTCAGATTTTATTTATATTCCTCCTCCTATGAATGGCACTACTATCTCTATGCAGCCATCCAACCCAGAAACTTGGCAGTCCTCAAGGCTGCCTGCCACTTTACCACATCTTGACAGTTCATCCCTGCATCACTATTAGAACTGTTTACTTGTCTCTTTCTCTGCTAATGCCCTGAGTGCAGGCTTTTATCTTTATTCCCATGTATTAACCAGAACCTTCTGATGAGTTGCCCTGATTCCAATCTTCACTTTCTCAAAAACCATCTCCTCATTTCTTGCAGTAAGAATTTCTAAAATGTGTATTCAGTCATGTCATTGTGCTGTTTAAAAACCTTCAGTACCTTCAGAATAAAGTTTGAGCTCCTCCATAAACCAGCCCCTCTCCTACTCCAGCTGCATCCCTCATATCCTTCACCTCCTATTTTATATAACAAGAAGAAACCACATGAAATTCTTTTCATGCTTTACCATTTTTCCCCACTCATGGCTTTGTTCTTGGAGTTCCCTCTGCCTATAATGCCCTTCTCCATCCACTTCTCCCCCTTTGCTAGTTAACTGTTACTCATTCTTTAACACTTACCTGATTTGCAAAGTCTTCCCTGACCTCCCCTCCTTCTCCCCATCATAACTGAGTTAGGTGCCCTTCATGCTGTGCATACTATATTGACAATTGCCAGTGTCTCTGTCTGTACTATGGATATGAATGTGCACTCTCTGAGGGTAGGGGCATTCATGATTCCTCTTTGTAACTTCAAAGATACACACAGAGTAAACAACTAATTCATTTCTGTTGACCGGCTAAGTGGATGAGTAGGAAGAAAAAATGTCACTTTTATTCAATGAGCAAGGTATTAAAAAAAAAAAAGGAGTAAATGGTGGCTTTTAGATATGTCAAATGGGTTAAAACATTATTGACATAATTTTTATTTAGCATAGTGTTTGCATATCAATTTATCTATTCAGATATGCCTGTTTACTTTTAACATGTATACTATAAATACAGTGTTCTATTCCTGTTAAAGATGTATTCTACATTTGGTTTTTAGGTTAAAGCCATTCACATCCATTCTGACATGTTCTCAGTTCAAAATGGCTTGCTGACACCAACACTAAAGGCTAAGAGACCTGAGCTGAGAGAATACTTCAAAAAACAAATAGAAGAGCTTTACTCAATCTCCATGTGAAGTTCAAGGAAAGTTCTTCTCACTATAATGGATTGTGTAGCAATATTATAGTTATTCTTGAAAGCAATGAGTCAAAATGATACAGCTGAAAATGAATAAGTACCCGATTTGATGGCTGACCTTTTCCTGATCCAAGATGTCCTTAACAATATTTTCTCTATCATCACCGAGTACACTTTATTTTTAATAAAATGATATTGTAACGGGCTGCTAAAAATATCACAAATGGCAATGTAAAAATCCAGATATTTTCTCAAGAACTGTGTACCACTAAAAGTAATATATTCTCAATGTTCACAAAACTCCTATTAAACATAAAGGAAAAATATAACTGATATACTGTACTTAATTATTTGTGGAATAGTAACCAGATACAGCAAATATATAGGCAATGTGGACTACCTCATTCAATAACTTATTGTCAAAATAACAATGAAATAAGACTTTAAAAATTAAAGCTAGGTGTACAGAATCATGCTGAAACAAAACATGATAACTCACATTCAGCATAACTTCAGATTCCTTAAACATGACAATTCATATTATCATAGGTGAGAAAGTTCTCTGTCTGATTTTTACTTATATTCATAAAAATGCAAATTCATACATTCTTCAAACAAATGTTATATTTATATAACAAGTTATAACTTGCAAAGATCATTCAATACATATTCCCATTTATTTATCTAATTAAAATAACCAGGAACCACCTAGAAATATGTCATATAAAACGATTCAAGGATAATATAGATATATTCATGGATTTCTTACCCTAATAAATTCTAAAAGATGTCTGTTGACTCTACAATGAATGGCCCCTTAGGGAAGACTTGGAAGAAGAAACTCAGTTATTTCTCAGGTTGGGCAGCAATTAACCCATATTCCTTGTTGGGATCTTCCAGTCTTCCATTTTTAATATATCCATAGCATTCCTGTTAAACCCTATATGGTTGTAATTCTATTTCACCCTCTTTCAGCAAAACTATCAAGGCAGGATGTGGGGAGGATGGGATGTTATTTCCAGAGAAAATAATTTTTCAACAACATAATTTTGAAGAACCTGTTCAAAATTCCCCTACAAAACTTTATAAACTCATCATGGAGAAACATCTTGAGGCTGGGCATAGTGGCTCATGCCTGTAATTCTAGCCCTTTAAGAGGCTAAAATTGGAGGATCCTTTGAAGCCAGGAGTTTGAGAAATAGCTCCTAATGGCATAATTCCATTCAAACCCTCCTTTCTTGCATAATGTATTTAGATATACCCTGTACTGGAGTGCCAACAATTTTATATAATTAAAGCCCAGATACCATTGATAGCAATGAAATTCTAAGCTATGGACTGTGCATCTGAAAAAGGCACAGTCCATAGGAAAATACATTTCCCTAGGAAAGTATTTTTCTTCTGTAGAGACAGAACTCTGAAAGCATATGAACAAATCACATGTTAATTCAAAATATATGTGTGCATTGTCCAGAAGCTCCTTTCCCTTAGAGGAAGTACACCAAATAAATGTCAGTTAAAAATGGCAAAATCATGTGGGCCTGTTGGAGTCTGGTCAAAAGTTGACTACAGTTTCATTTGTATATTTATCCAGTCTTTTAAATATTCTTTGGGTGCATTCTCTCTGAATATCCACTGCTACGTTTCTTTTTTCTTTTGAGACAGACTCTCACCATGTCACCCTCGGGTTGAGTACTGTGGCGTCACAGCTCACAGCAACCTCAAACTCTTGGGCTTAAGAGATTCTCTTGCCTCAGCCTCCCAAGCAGCTGGGGCTACAGGTGCCCGCCACAATGCCTGGTTATTTTTGGGCTGCAGTTTGTCATTGTAATTTAGCAGGCCTGGGCTGGATTTGAACCCGCCAGCCCCGCTATATGTGGCTGGTGCCCTAACCGCTGAGCTACAGGTGCTGAGCCATATCCACTGCTACATTTATAGAATTTTTATGTTTTGAGGTAGAGTCTCACTCTATCACCCCTCATAGAGTGCAGTGACATCATTACGGCTCACTGCAACCTCAAACTCCTGGGCTCAAGTGATGCTCCCACCTCTACCTCCCACGTAGCTGGAACTATCAGTTTGTACCATGATGCCTGGTTCATTTTTCTATTTTTAGTAGAGATGGGGTCTTGCTCTTGCTCAGGCTGGTCTCAAACTCTTTAGCGCAAACAATTCTCTCACTTGATCTCCCAAAGTATTAGGATTATAGGAGTAAGTCACTATGCCCAGCCTACACATATAAATTTGACATTTAATAAATGAGCTAGTTCTATGCACACTGTTTTTAAAGGCATTTCTGAATAAACAAATACTTAAAATGTCCAAGGCCACATCTGTATATCATTAGTTTTTTTATACTTAATATATATACTTGACTAATTAAAAGTGAAAACTGTTACCTGAATTGGATATTCATGCTATTTCAAGAACAAGTTGCCTCACATTTCAACAAAAAGTTGTTTCTCACTGTCCTTCCCCTCAGTTAAATTTTATAGTTGACTTTGATTCTAAAAGTATTTTGAACAATGTAATATAAGCAAATAATTTAAAACTTATTTTGGTTCTATTTATATTTCATAATAGATATGGTTGATTATGAACAACTTAAGATTTTTCCTTTTTTTCATTTAAAAATGTTTCTACTAGACTTCCAGATCTGCATGGAAATCATCATGCTTGGGCCAATGACTGGGTTAGTGCCGTGTACACTAACCCAGAGAAAAGTAATGGTGGACCCTAAATATATTACATGTACATTTATCTATTTCTCTGTTTAATGCCACTTAATTTTTTAATAAATGAGAAATGAAACAAAATGTATTAATAAAAAATTCTTCTTCAGATTTCCCAACTTTATTTTGAGTGAGAAAAAAGTTGTGTTTATCATTAACCAATATAGAAAAAGCCTATTTGCTTATGATAGTCATATTCATATTGGGTGTTGGAATCTATTTAAGTCTAGAGGTATGATGGAGAACCATACTTAAGCATAAATATGTTCTTAAATATTTGGCATTTTTATCTGTTTCTTATTCAATGTGTTAGTAATCCTCAGATTTTAAAAATTAACCCTGTTGTGTATATTATGAAATAGGATATATACCTAATTTTTTTTGCCTTTTGCCATAAAAAAAATGTCTTTATATGTACTGAGCTTCCCCTCGAGATGGGAGAGGAGACTCTGGCAAGGTGTAGTACATAGGTCTAGGTCTGTATACATGCATAAGGAACTCATAAACTCCTAAGTCCAAGGATTAAACATCGTGTGTCTCCCTCACATAAGGAAGTCCCATTTTCATTCTAAATTTAATTAAAACTGCAAGTATGAGGAAACAAAAATAGAACTTTCCATTGGGATTTTTACAAACAGAATAATGTTTTAACAATTTGAAATCATTCTTTAAATTGATTATATTATCCATCAAAGAACAAATAAATCTTTAATTTTTCTGCAGTAAAGAAAACGAATTGGCCTTTATTTTCCAGATGTATAAAGCACAAATGTGATATAGTTATTTAAAATATAAAATGCTAAAAAAATGAATGTCAAGAATGGGAAAATATTTTTTTTTGCATGAAAACAGACTACTTATAAACTTGCTTAATATCTCAGGAAAAAAAGAATGAATAATCATCTATAAAACTGGTATACCATAAGTTGGCTGTATTTTATTCCTGGTTTTAATTTTAAGGAACAATTTACATGGAATGAAAAAGGATCTTAGCAGTCTGAATGTATTCTCAAGTTTGCTACATAGCCCTTTCTGTGAGTCTACAATTAACTGCAGTAAGAATTGAATTACTATTCAAGTGAGCACAAAACTCCAAATGAGAAAGTCTTCAGTTATAAGGCATAATGATTATAACACAGAGGAAATAGATAAATACATTGAATACAAGCATATCTAAACTTGGTCCCAAATAGAAAGGGTTTCATGAAGTGACAGTGGCTTTTAAATGTTCATTGACTGATTATTTTAATTTTGGGGATTAAGTCATTGCTATGATTGCATGGGGAAATGCGTGTTTTTTGAAGAATTGCTTATTCTACTTTCAATTTTTAAAAATTGGGGGGATTAAAATATTACTTTTTAAATATGCATAAAAGTATCTTAACTGTAATTATATTTTCAGTTGCTTTGTTATAGTAGCATGCATATCAAGTATAAATGCATTTATGAAAATTTTTGTAAAAAATAAACATTTTTCATTTCTCAAAGGTGTTTATAATTGCTATTTTATATAGTTATATAACAATCTCATGTTAGTATATTTGAAAATCATCAATCATAGTTAGTGCTTATGGTAAACATAGTTATCAAGCTAAATTACCAACCACCATACTCTACATCGTCTACAATTGACATCCTCTGTAAGGTTCCCCAAATTCCAAGAAATTATGATGCATCCAGAAAAGCCCAGGCCTCTGTTGGAACTTTGCTATCACCAAATGTGTCCTAAATTTAAATCACTTTTGTACTGTTAGAAAAAATAACTTCAAATTTTCCATTATAATGGCCTTTAAAAACAGCCTTTCCATAATGTCTTATTCATATACAGAACTCATCTAGAACTTAATGAGTACAAGTTCTTAAAATGGTGTATTCTGTGGTATCTAAGTTATGTAGATTCTGCCTTCTCTATATTTCTGTCATTTACTCCTCTCCATTCTCACAGCTATTAGCGTGGTTTGAGCTATCAGCGTCTCTTGGCTGGAATATTAACAGCACTTTCTTAACTAAGTTTTCATGTTTCTACCCCAGCTTCCTCTAATTTCACCATCCACATCTCAGCCAGGGAAATCTTCTAAATTGAAAATCTAGTCATGCCACTTTCCTGCTTAATATTCCTTCAGTGACTTCCCATGCTTTCCAAGATAAAGTTCACACTCCCTGGTTCACCACAGAAAGGCTAGCTAGCATCTTTTCTTCCACCCCTCTCCTAAGAAGTGTTGGCTGCAATCATACCAATTACTTTTTATAGTGCCCTAAAAGCATCATGGTTTCCTGTGCCTCCATGTCTTTGCACACACAATCTCCTTTCCCTAGGATGCACTTTCCTTTTATCCCCCTGTGTAACACCTACTTTTTTTTTTTTTTTTTTTTGAGACAAGATCCCTCTCTATCAACCAGGCTAGAGTGCAGTGGCATCATCATAGTTCACTGCAACCTCAAATTCCTGGGTTCAAGCATTCCTCCCATATCCCAAGTAGCTGAGACTATAGGCATGCACCAACGTGCCCGGGTAATTTTTTTATTTTTTGTAGAGATGCGGTCTTGCTCTAGCTTAGGTTGGTTTTGAACTCCTGGCCTAAAGCAATCCTCCTACCTTGACCTCCCTAAGTGCTAGGATTACAGGAGGGACCCACTGTGCCTGGCCTCCATTCATCTCTAAAACTTAGCTTCCAGCATACTTTTCTCTGAGAAGCTTCCCACTGGTTTGATTGCTTGATGGTTTCTCAAGAGCCCCCCAAGCAGGCTGAATTGAGGTTTTAGGTCTAGTTTTAGGCAAAAATAAACTGGTTTTCAGTTGGGCCCTAATGGCCATGGATAGCACTACAAACAAACTTGCTTAGTGAGTTACTCCATTAAAAAAAATAATAAAAATTAAATAAATAAAAAGTTATTCAGTGAGATTTCCTTTGGGCTTCAGGGAATCCTAAGTCCACAAGCTGGCTGTTTTCTGAAATTTGTTTTCCCAAGGAAGTTAGAATCTCCATGACTATTCCAAACTTAGTCAAACCCATCATGTACTGAACTGAAACCCTGACAGAGTTCTGGGTGTAGCTGTGAGAGCAGTACAATGGGAGAAATGGAAGAAGTTTTTAACACTCATGATTGAATACTGGTGCTGGTGTTTGGGTATTTGGGGATGGAGTCGGGGAAGACAGGTGACTGAGTTTGGGATGCCTCTGTCCTACCTCATCCTTTTGTAGGGGACACATTTCCTTTTCCCTTTATAAGCTGGCTCTAGATGAAGTATCATATAGACCAAATCTGTGTCTAGTCCCTTCCCCTCCTCTTGCTGGCAAGGGCTTAAAGCTCCTCTCTTTCTTGTATCCCCCACCTCTTTCCCAACCAGGTGTTAGGATGAATGGTAGTATGAGAAGCATACTAGCCAAATGCCAGGCAAACCTGCCCTCCCCACCTCAACCCTGCCAATCTTCTGTCATAACTAGCTTCCCTAGGCTATGGTTTCCTCTGCTGCAAAATGAGGGGACAACTAGATCATCAACTAGATCATGTGTAAGGATTCTTTGGGTTAAAGATATCATACCAGTTTATTTCCAGTTTTGAAATCCTATACATTAATTCCTCTAAATCTTCATTTGATGACACCTGACCGAATATAATTCAATATACTGAGACAGAGTTCTTGGGAATAGGACTACGAAGGAGAGGATCAGCTTTTGGTTTAACCTATTTTCATTTTTCAATATTTCTTCCATTTCTAGGCCTAGGACATCCCTAGGCATTCAAGAACTCCAAGTTTTTTCACAACAGTCCTCAAAGGGAAAGAGAGGAGCCAGGAGACCTGGCTTGTAAACCAGAGACTGCCTATCAGTATATTATGTATTTGAGTAAAAAAAGGGCTGTTGAAAGATGATAATTGTTTTGTACTGCCGCAAAACTGTGAGAACCTTGCCTGAAGGATAATCTTTGATTTACTGCCTATACCAAGGACCTATCAGTGCTTCACACAGATTAATGTGCTCAGTAAATATTCAGTGACTCAAAGCAGTGTATCTAACCAGGTAAAGAATGCCTACTCTGTTATTCACAAAAGGTAGGTTTTGATGATTAATTACATATTAAATAGATTGTCATAATTGTTTCTTTCTTTCTTTTTTTTTTTTGAGACAGAGTCTCAAGCTGTCACCTTGGATAGTGCGCCGTTGTTCACAGCTCACAACAACCTCCAATTCCTGGGCTCAAGCGAGTTTCCTGCCTCTGCCTCCCAAGGAGCTGAGACTGCAGGCGCCCACCACAATGCCCCGCCCATTTTTTGGTTGCAGCCGTCATTGTTGTTTGGCGGGCCGGGGCTGGATTCGAACCACCAGCTCAGGTGTACATGGCTGGCGCCTTAGCCACTTAAGCCACAGGCGCCGAGCCGTCATAATTGTTTCTATGAGCAGATTTTCAATTAGAAATTTGGTATTTTCTATATTGAGGATATTTATGTGCACATCATAGAAAAAAAATCTTGCAGCCTTTTGTAATTTCATCTAGACAAACTGCATTTTTAAATGTTGTGTAATGTTTTGCCATTTTTTCAAATAAGAAGATGGTTATTGTCATGTGTGTAATATGCTTATGAGATGCAGCCTGATAGTTCAACCTGGGTGTATGCAGAAAAAGGAAGGTTATCCTTTGTGCCTCCAACAGCGGAAGAGTTGTGCTAGGGACACCCTGTGGAATCTTCTACATTGATCACAGGATGCCCCAAGGTCCAGGAGGTGGCTCCTGGGCACAGGATAAGGGACTCTGCTTGTCCTCAAGCAGTTTCCTAGTGCCCAGTATCTTCGAAGGTTTGGTTGGACTCTCAAGTATCACAGCCTTTCAGTAAATTGGTGGCCCTGGGGGCTGAACCTGATTCCTCAGGTAAACGCTTCTTGTCTCCTTCATGTGCATTCACTCCTGTTTGACCTTCCTGCTCTGCGAGGCCAACCCCAGCTACACTGTTTGTGCTCAGAGACCTACTTTTCCTCGTTTGCTCAGGCCTTATGTGGGGCTGAAAGGGACAGCGGTGGGGGCTGTAGAGGCCATCCAACTAAGAGGAAATGAAAAGTAAAGGAGTGACCCCCTGAACCGGGAAAAGGCTTTTCCCAGTAAGCTACGCGGGAGGTGAGGGAGGCTGCGCTGCGCCTGCAGGTAGCCGCTTCCGCTACCACGCTTCTTCCCAGAAGCCCCTGCACCGCCTCGCCCATATAAAAAGGCGGAGCGAGGCCTGGCGGCTGCGGTTGTGAGGCTTCTGCTTTTTCTCTCTCTGTTTCTGTCAGGCTGCTCCGTAGGCCGACTGCGCCTGGACGCTGACTGCCTCCGACAGTAGTGCTGATCTTCAAGAAGGCGGCGAGACAGGCTGTCTAGGGCTTAGAGGCTCCCAAGGCCTGGAGCTGAGTGGGGAGGAAATGTGGCCACTGCGGGTGTATACGCACAAGAAGCGGGGGAGCCAGAAGCTCAATCTGACTCCCGCGACAGACCTGTGCTCCGCCGGGAAGGCCAAGGCTCCTCCAGCCCCAGGCTCGAGACTCACCCACCGTAAGCCCTGGCGAGCTGCCCTGTGGGGCAGGACGGGGGCGGTGGGAGGGGACGGCTAGGCCTCAGGCCCGGGACCCTTCCCCGGGCCGGGGAGTGGGCTTTCCGGGCTGTGGCCCTGAAACGTGCCGTCCTTTCTCAGGCCTGAAGAGAGAAGGCAAAGCGCCTGGCTTGCCTAAGATCTCTGAGAAGGTGGAGCGGAGCAGGAGGCAAGGCAGCGACTCCGGGCCGCTCAGGTGCGTGACCTCAAGTAACAGCCCCACGCTGCTGGACAGCCTCAGAAAACTTGAATCCTCATTTTCTGCTACTAGTCTCTCGTTCTGAGTCAATGAGGGAAATAAATACCCTGATTTAGCTTTTCTTAGTATGTAGACCCAGAAATTTGACATCAGAAAGATTTGTTAAAAAAAAAAAATAAAATAGGCTCAGCGCCTGTGGCTCAACGGGCTAAGGTGCCAGCCACATACACCTGAGCTGGCGGGTTCGAATCCAGCCCAGGCCCGCCAAACAACAATGACGGCTGCAACCAAAAAATGGCCCGGCGTTGTGGCGGGCGCCTGTGGTCCCAGCTACTTGGGAGGTGGAGGCAGGAGACTCGCTTGAGCCCAGGAATTGGAGGTTGCTATGAGCTGTGATGCCATCGCACTCTATCCAGGGTGACAGCTTGAGGCTCTGTCTCAAAAAAAAATAATAAAATAAAATAGCTTGCTAAGTTACTTAAAAGCAAGTATCCTGGTCCTTCCTTTGGGATTCTGAACAGCATGAACAGACGTGGAGAGCCAAGTCCAGATTGTGCGAACTAATTGTGGTGTGTGTTTGTTAGCACCCAGGTGAGAGCTACGGAAGAGAAAAGCCTACAAGAAAATAGCACTAATGAAGAGACACAGGATGAGAGGATGGCTCCATCGAGTGTATGTATTTTCTACTGTGGTCCTGGGATACCCTTGGTGTAGAGACCGTCAGTACCTGATGCACCTCCAGAAAAGAATAGCAGGGTCTTTGTTCAGTAGAAATTACATAGCTTTCTAGTATTTTTATGAACGCTGACAGGGACTTAAATTTCTGATTCAGGTAGTCATAGTCATACATTTTCATTTTTTCCTTTTCCCCTCACGAGAATATTACTGGCTAATGTTCTATATGACAAATACAAAATGTTACGTAATAACTCTTATGTCTTAGTAGCACTTGAACATTTTAAAGCAAGTTTCACATTTTCCATTTGACTCTTTGTTAATGACTAGAAACGTGAAGTATTACTAAGGATTTAATATGTTAAAGACCATTCTAATATTCATGCATTGTAATATTATGTAACCTCTTGACCTACTGTATTTAATATGGATTCTGTACAATATTTTAAAGCTATTCAGTACTAATTTGGAGAAACTCAGATTTTAAAATTTGCTTGTGTCTCATCTGACATTAGCGTTAAATTTAGTAGTCAAATTCTAGATTTTTAGCTAACATGTTCCTCTATAACATGTTTTTGAGAGTGTTCTGTTTCAACATAAGACATTTTTTAAAAAGACTTTTACTATATATTTTACCAGTGTAAAAGGTACTTTACAGATGATTTATTTTATGGAATTTTTTAAAAGTTTCTTCACCTTTTTGTATATTCCCTTCTGTTCTTTTTTTTGTGCTTTTTAAAAATTTTGCCTTGTTTTATATTCTCTATACAATTGTCTTCAAAAGTATGGTTTTAGTGTCTCATAGTGTTTTTTGTCTTATAGATAAACTGTAATTTGTATAATTATTTTTCTGTACTTGGGAGATTTAAATCAATTCCAAAGTTTTGTTGTTGTTGATATCAGTGGATATACTATTACAGAAGTTTTGTGTACCTCACAGTTAAGGGTGATAAAGGTTTTATTCCTTTGCAGTTTTGAAAGCTAGAAAATTTTTTCCTTTTAGCTACAGCTGCTGGAATGGGACATGCTTAAGGTTTTATACTCAAGTAATTGAACATTTTTATTTCTTTTTTGCGAAATGACCACTCATTATATAATAAAGATAGTTATACTTTTACACATATAAGAAATATTTCCATATGTGTTTATTTGCCTTTAATTTTGTATCTAGTATTTTAGACTTATCTATCAGTCTTGTCTTTTGGCTTACTCATTTACCTTTATATTTTGAGGTAAAAAAGCCATTCCTCTTTAGGGCATCAGAAAAATAATTCACTTTTATCTTTTATTTATTGATTTATCCCATGGTAGTTAGTTGACTAGTATATTATTGATTCCCTAGATATGTTTATAGTATTATATTTTAATATTTATTTTTAGATTTAATATTAAATATCAGATTACATCTGACCAATAAACTGAAAGAATATACTATACATATGAAAATGATATACAAAGTTGACATTAGTTCTTCATTTTTAAAATAACCAAATCAGTGTGATACTATATTATAAAAGTAGCCAACCTTATAATTTGTGCTCTTTCTTATTTCACTTAGGAGTCAATGACTGATATCCAGGTTCACAGTAGTTCAAGTAGTGAATTAGTATCAGGTAAGTGTCAGATGTGAACTCCTTCAACTTTCTGTCTTTCCTCCAAACATAAGCATCCATTTGTATCTCTCCCCATTTTCACATCTGAATGCAAGAGGTGTCAGTTCCCTAGACCAAGGTTAATCCTTCTGTCTGTACTCTAGATCTCATCCTCAGAGCCCTTCAAACACACATCAGTACATGTGAAATTACAATTGTGATAAGTACTAAAAAGAGAGATAGACTTGAGTATAATTAATTGAATTTAGAGAGATTAGGGAAGGCTTCCATGAGGGAATGGCAATTGACCTTAGATCTGAAGGAGAATAGAAATTAATTATGCAAACAGTTGAGAAAAGAGAAATATAGGCAAGAGGGAACAGCATGTGTAAATATTCTGACAGGGGCATTATGTGTTTAGCAAATCAAGGTCAGTGTAACTAGAGTACAAGAAAATACAATAGTAAGACAAGATTGGGCAACCAGTTGAAGACCTTGTGTAGTCTTATAGTTTATGTCAAAGATATTGATGTTTATCTTTGGAGCAGCAAGAAGATGTAGAAGTCATTTTAATAGGGAATGTTAAGATCACTTTAGCTGCAGTAAGAAAAAAGGACTAGACAGCAGGAGTGACCAGGTATAGTGGCTCACGCCTGTAAACCTAGCACTCTTGAGACTGAGGTGGGTGGATTGCCTGAGCTCAGGAGTTTTTAGACCAGCCTGGGCAAGAGTAAGACCCTGTCTCTAAAAGTAGCCAAGTGTTGTGGTGGGTGCCTATAGTCCCAGCTATGCAGGAGGCTGAGGGAAGAACTTGTGCCCAGGAGTTTGAGGTTGCTGTGAGCTATGATGCCACAGCACTCTACCAAGGCCCTCGTGAGCTGTGATGCCACAGCACTCTACCAAGGCCCTCACAGTGAGACTGTCTCCAAAAAAAAAAAGAAAGAAAAAAAGAAGCAGGAGTGGATATATGTAGACCAGTTAGGAGGCTTACAGCAGTTTATGAGAGAAATAATAGCATCTTGTACTAAGACGGTGATATTGGATATGGGAGTAAGTGGGCCTTTCTGATGGCTGTTTTAGGTAATGAAATTGACAGGATTTGACAAATGAAGGATGAAGGGGATGGATGTGACTCCTTTTTCTGGCTTGCATCACTAACTACAAGGTGATGCCATTCACTGAAAAAAATTCTATTTGAAGGAAAGATCATAAGTTCAATTTTTAATATATTATTTTATTAGTTCCTTTAAGATGACTAACTAGCAATGTCAGATGGGCATTTGGATATGGAAGGCTCGAGGTAGAAATTTGTGAGCCATCTACATATTGTTATAATTGAAGTTATTTTTGTAAACAAAGCATGGTATTAGCACATCAGAAATACAGAGGAATTCTTAAAAATAGATGAAATCAGATTGATAAAGAACAGAGAAAAACTACTGCAATGGTAACAGTAGCTCTAGACATGCTCCAAACTTTAAGTCAAAAATGCAAAGTATTGGCTTGGTGCCTGTGGCTCAATGGGCTAAGGTGCCAGCCACGTACACCTCAGCTGGTGGGTTCGAATCCAGCCCAGGCCGGCCAAACAACAATGACGGCTGCAACCAAAAAATGGCCGGGCATTGTGGTGGGCGCCTGTAGGCCCAGCTACTTGGGAGGCAGAGGCAGGAGACTTGCTAGAGTCCACGAATTGGAGGTTGCTGTGAGCTGTGATGTCACAGCACTCTATCCAGGGTGACAGCTTGAGGCTCTCTCTCAAAAAAGAAAAAAAAATGCAAAGTATTATAAACTAGCAGTGCCTGGTACCAGGATTACACCCTGAGAACCACTTTTAAATGAAGTGAACTATCAGGGGTTGGCTTCCAAGGGTCAATGTCAAGCTGGATTGAGAAGCAGAGGAGAGTGTGAAGTAAGCTTCTAGATTGCCATAAGGATAGCAGAGGAATAAAAAAGTAAGTTTTATGTTCGACTCCAATATAAAGATGTAACAGGGCTCTGTGACATGGGAATCTTCTATAGACTTCCAGTGTGGACACTGGCCAGGCAATTAGAGCAATGCCCCTATATAATCTACAATACCCAGAAAATACAGGAGGCACCCCTAACAAGAGCGCAAGTTCCCAGAATGTCTTTTCACTCTTGCAAAATCTTTAGAAGCAATTATTGTTTGAGAATTTATACTCATTGCTGTACAAACAGATCCTCAAATAGAGATATGAGTAAGGCAACTGGGAACAGACAAACCCTTGAAGAAAACTAGCCCTATGGGAAAAAAGGAAATAAATATAATAGAACTAACATCTGAGGAACTATCAGAAAACTTTAAATATCTTTTTAGATACAAGAGGTCATTGAATCTGTAATATAACAGGTGGCTATAAAACTGTAGTACCTGGAAGCTAAAACTGTTATCAAATTAAAAATTTAATTATTGAGTTTAATATTGGGATGGTTTCAGATTAAATACTAGTGAGCTAGAAAATAGACTAGAGGAGTATTTCCTAGAATATAGCATTCAAAACATGCTTTTCTTTCTTTCCCCTCTTTGCCTTGTTACTTCTGTGCTTCAAAAATAAATTCAGGTGTCATTTTTACTGGGAAGCCTCTCCTGACATCTCTTTTTTCTAGATGACTTACTCTAGCCTAGTAGCTCTGTGGCATTCTGTATACTTCTGTCACAGGACTCGAAATAGTAGTGTAATTATTTTTGTTTATCTTTTCCTCTTGACCCTAAACCATTGAAAATTAGAATTATTAGTTTTATCTTCTAATAAAAGAATTAGTTTTATCTTCCTCTGCTGTGCTTGGAACATAATACATTTTTGAATGCTTGTTGAATGTGTTTAGCACTCTATTTAGAGAAACTTTTTACCCTTAATAAGCAGCATCTTCTAAAATCATAATTTAAATACAGGAGAACTTCTGTAAGTTGACCCGAGGGACCATAAAAAACTGGTCAACATTTGAAGGTGGTCAACATAACTAGGCCTACTGTGCTGATACATCCAGATGGTACATATCTGCTTTATGAAAATTAGGTCGCCTTAAGGAGATGGTCAATGTCGGGATATGGTCAACTATGGAAGTTCTACTGTAAAGAAGAAATGTCCTTGGTTACTAGATTTATCAAGGTGACATGTGAAAGGTTCAAGGAAATAGAAAATAGACTGTAACCTATAAACTGCTTGTATTCTAAGAGTTCATTTGCTGATCGATGTTTGAAACTTGGAATTCTGTTTCCCATAATATTGTAATTGGTTAAGTTCTGAGCAGCCCATAGCATTCTATTTAACATATAATAATTAATTGTTCTGATTCTTTCTTGGAATCTGGTAACTTTGTAACATGTTGAATAATTAAGGATTTTATCTTTAATGTGGAAGATTGAATATGCATGTTTACTTCTCCTTTCTGAGGCCCAATTAAAATATTGATCAAGGCACACAAAAGATTTGAAGTTACAAGGTTGAAAAAGAGAGACGAGACCTCAACTGGTAAGAGATAAGGAAAGTTTGCAATCTGAAAGGTAGGCCAATGAATTATAATTGACCTAATAGACCTAAAAAAAGAAAAGCTGAAAGCTGAGTGCCTAGAGTAAAGACAAATCAAAAAGCAAACTTATTCAGTCTGTAGGTTCAGGAATTAGAGGTATCATATTTCTGGAGGAATTGGTATAGACAGTATTGAAAATAAGATTTTTGGTAATCTTTAAAAGTAGCAATCAGTTTTTTTTTTTTTGCAGTTTTTGGCTGGGGTTGGGTTTGAACCTGCCATCTCCAGCATATGGGGCTGGTACCCTACTCCTTTGAGCCACAGGTGCTGCCTGATTTTTTTTTTTTTTTTTTTTTTTTTTGATCAACTCTCACTCTGTTGCCCTGGGTAGAGTGCTGTGGCATCACCATAGCTCACAGCAACCCCAGACTCCTTGATTTAAGCGCTCTTCTTGCCTCAGCCTCCCAAGTAGCTGGGACTACAGGCATGCATCTCCATGCTCAGCTAGTTTATTTTTAGTAGCAATAGGGTCTTATTCTTGCTCAGACTGGTCTCAACTCTTGAGCTCAAGGAGTCCTCCTGCTTCAGCCCAGTTAGATTCTATAATCCTTTCCCTAAACAGGGTATACCTAGGCAGCTACTCTTATTTCCACCCTGGCAGTCTGCAGACATTCAGGCAGATGGACTGAACTCAGGGATGCTAGGTACTGCTCAGGCAGGGTTGCTGTACTGAAAATTGGCAGTTGTGGGGAGGGAAGGGAATTAAATGAAAGTCTGCATGTTTGGTTGTGAAATCCCCAGGCCCCTTAACCGCTCAGACAAATACATCCTAACTGGAAGATTGAAGTATTCCTCTTTTGGAAACTTCTCTGCCCAGGAAAAGAGTATATTCTGGAAGCAATGGTCTAGTACCTGTCTCAATACTTCTCAGTAAAGCCCACCTCTTTCTAAGTCCCACTCATGATGCCATTTTAGTGCCTCATTCTTAAATGCTCAAGATTTACCATGCTTGAAGTAAACATTTAAAATGAATGATAGATGCCAAATGAAAAGAAACTTAGCAATTATGAATTGTGCCCATGATTACATTTATGTACACAACCATGATATAATTAAAAAAGAAGAAATTAAAAAAAAAAAGAAAAGAAACTTAAATACAGATAATACAAGGATAAGAAATCTTAAAAATCTATAGTTTCCACAGCTATGGAGGTTCTATTGTATATTGAAAGTTTTTTAGATTCTCAGATGAAAAAAATATGGTATCCATGAAACAAGTGCAGGTTACTATTAAAAGGAGCATTCAGAGAACAAAAAGAATTTTTTAAAAATTATGAAATCAGATAATATTCTATAGAATTGGATGATAAATTTGAGGAAATTTTCCAATAAGTTGAACAAACATCAAAGAGAAGATAAAAAATCAAAGTAGTGCACGTGGTGGCACAACTCTGTAAGTATATAAAAAGGGTGAGATTTATGGTATGTTGATTATGTTTTAATAAAGCTGTTATTTTAAAAAGAAAAATACTTAGAAGGCAAGTCCAAGAATTGTAACATCTGAAAAATAGTAGTTCCAGGCATTATAAAGTAACCAGAAAATTATTAAACACATAAAATTAGAAATTATTTTAGAATTAAAAATGGTCATGAGTATGTACAGTAGAATCTCTGTAAGCTGACCACCCAAGGGACTGTGACACACCGGTCAACATTACAGAGGTGGTAAACATGAGGAACTAGGCCTACTATACTGACATGTACTTGTGGTGCATGTCCAGTCTGTGAAAATTAGTCAATTTAAGGAGGTGGTCAATGTTAGGAGGTCAGCTACGGAGGTTCTATTGTATATTGAAAGTCTTTTAGGTTATAAACAGTATAAACAGATGTGGAGAGCCAGATTTGGACATGGCAAACTAATTGTGTCCATCACAATAAATGGAAAAGTCCCATACTAAGGTGTATTATATAATTTTTAAAAACCCAAGATAAAAAGAAGAATCCTTTAGTTTTATTCAGAGAAAACAAATCAGTTACAATTAAGCAACCAAGAATATGAATGGCTCTTCAGATACCTCAGTAATGCATTAAAAAATATGAATGGCATTGGACTTCTGAAGAACAACTCCAGGAACTAGAACATGGAAAAAAATGCATTTAAAATTCTGAAGAGAACTGATTTTGCAGAGGCAGGATAGATACTCACTCAAAATTTGATCTGGATTTTAAGACTGATAATGCTATCCACATACTGAGGGTACAGAAAGGTTTATTACTCATATAATAAGGCTTTCTGGGGAGAAAGGTGGTTTCCAAGTAGGACCAAAAATGACTTGAGAGTGTAGAGAAAGACTGGCCTATGGTATTGGTGATAGTTAGATGGTGGGACCTGGTTGAGATTTCTTATGTATATGTTTAAACTTGCTACTATTGCCAAAAGATGGAGCACCAAGGCTTTCATGTCACCTCACCCACATATGGGGTAGAAGGGGAGGAGGGAATAGTAAGGTTTAAAAGCTGTCATGTATCAAAAAGTGGCATCAGTCTCTTAAATATACTAACTTAGAATTCTTTATCCAGCCATGCTGTCACTGAAGTGTTGAGATAGTATAAAGAATTTTTGTTTTTTGAGACAGGATCTGTCTCTCTTGCCTGGGCTAGAGTGTCTCGATGTCATCTTAACTCAATGTAACCTCAAACTCCTGTCTCAGCCTCCTGAGTAGCTGGGACTACATGTGGACTTCACCATGACTGGCTAATTTTTATTTTATTTTTTTGTAGAGACAGGGTTTTGCTATTGCCCAAGCTGTTCTTGAACTCCTGAATTCAAGCAGTTCTCCTGCCTTGGCCTCCTAAAGTGCCAACCAAACATGTAATTTTTAAATACACTTAAATTTCTAACTTGTGATACTAGAAACATTCTCCCACTGACATAGCATTGGTATGTATATGTTATTTTCTCTGCCTAACTACCAAAGTGGTGAGTTCAGGGCTTTTTATTTCTGAGCCTAGCTTGAGTTCTGGGTCATGGTAGAATTTGGTAGCTTTGCTGTGGGGGCTATTCATGAAAGTTTAAGGAGTAGAAGGCAAGGAAGATATAGCAATACATGAGTGGGAAGGATGAAGGCAGACTGAGAAGAGTAAAAGAAAGTACAGGGTTAGGGCACTCTCAGGCAGTTGGAGTAATGGAAGCAAAGGATGCTGAAGGAGGGGAAGGATGCTCAGAGGGGCAGCCTATCTCTAAAAGCTGAGGAGGTAGAGGAGGATAGTAGATTGGGCTAATCAATTTGGCTAAAGGAGTTAGTCAAGTAGGAGGAGAAAAGGTGGATGGAATAGGAGAAAAAGTTGTGGTCAGGTCAAAGGAGGAAGGATAAAGAATTATCTCAGGTGGGTAATGGATGAGCATAAATAGGTATAAATCAGCTCCAGAGCAGGGGATAGAAGCTTTTCAGAAAAATACCATTTGATGCCCCCACACCATTTTCTGTCACTATTGACCTCTATCTTGTCATATTAGAAGTATGTTTAATAAATGTCTACTAAATATAACAACATATTTTCCCTTTTTAAATCTTCTGGTTCTGCCCAACTTTCTTTTCTTTTTTTTTTTTTTATTTTTTAAATACATGTATTTTATTATTCTTCATTACATTATTTCCCACCCCCCCCCACCCCTCCGTGGTAAGACAGAATTGATTTACAGAAAAGAATACAGAAAACACCACAGCTCCTGGTAGAGGGAGAGATTTTAAGTGGAGAGAGAGATGCTCTCTCCGTTCCTCTCCCAGTCTTTCCCCGTCTCCTCCTCTATGCCTCTAGCCTCAGGGTATATATAGGTGTATGGGTTCCTTGGCCAGGAAACGAATGAATACAGTCCCTTCCACCAGGGGCAAGGTGAATGAGTGTATCAATGAATGGACACAGTCCATCCATGGAATTCAGGCCTAGGAAATT
>CAUYRH010009183.1:0-60053 GCA_963574655.1 Perodicticus potto
GATCCATTCCCAGGTTGGTGGACATTTACCTTCTTTCCACATTTTGGAGACTGTAAATTGATCTGTGACAAACACTCTAGTGCAAATGTCCTTATGATGAAAGGATTTCTTTTTTCTCCTGGGTAGATGCCTAGTAATAGGGTTGCAGGATCAAATGAGAGGTCTAATTTGAGTTCTTTGAGGATTTGCCATACTTTTCCCAAAGAGGTTGTATGAGTTTGCTGTCCCACCAATAGTATGAAAGTGCTCCCTTCTCTTCACATCCATGCCAGCATCTGCAGCTTTGAGACTTTGTGATGTGGGTGGTTTTGATTTGCATTTCTCATGATTAGGAATGAGGAGTAGTTTTTCAAATATTTGTTAGCCATTGATCTGTCTTCCTGGATCATATTTTTCAAAGGCTATGGAATTTAAAATTGCATATTTAGAAGATCATTCACTCTGGAAATGGAATTAAATTCAAACCCCGTATCTATTTCTTAGTAGCTATATAAATTTAGTTCCTGAATCTCATGTTTCTCACTTGTAAAATACAAATATTAATACCTAAAGTATTATTTTGAATTATAAAATAATTCTTACAAAGAGGATAGTATTAGTGAGAACTTATAAAAGCTTATTCCTTCCCTTGCTCTGTTATTCTCTGTGTGCTTATACTTGCAACTTTGTGTTTATATTTGCAACTGTTTCCTGTGTTGAGGTACTAAAATAAACTCCTAAATGAAAGGAGAATATTTTTAAGAAAATTATTTAGAAAGATAAGTAACAAAGTACATACCTCTATACATTAATGTTTACAATTGTAGGAATATAGAAGTGTGCCACTCACCACTCAGATTTGGTCTATTTATCCTGAAGGGAAACAACAAAGCTTTCAGAAAATCCTGACCAATATTTTGGAGGTGGAGAAAAGAGCAAAGGGTCAAAAACATTGCTAAGCTCTGGCCCTCAGATGCACCAATGGACTTCTAAACAATATGAGGACAAAAATGATAGCTTCCAATTATCTTATCTTTCAAAGCAATTATGTCTTCATGACAAATATACACATTTTCATTTTTTTAAAATACATGTATTTTATTATTCTTCATTACATTATTCCCCCCCCCCAATATACACATTTTCAATTTGAAAAAGCATTCTCTTCATGGTGAGAAAGTGAAAGTGTATACTCAGCTTCTTTAGTTTAATTGTTCTCTGGTATAATTCCATAGCTCTTTTGTTTTCAGCTATCATGTTCTAAATGTGCGTACTCCTGTAGTAATATTCTACATTTCTCTGTTATAGTTTTGATATTTGCCTGTGCATTTCTGAAAACAAATTGAAAAAAATAAAATGTAAATCTCCACTGAGGACTCTTGGTAATATTCACATAAATGCCTCATATTTTGTCTGTGTACAACAATTGCCAGAGAAAAATATTTTAAAATGTATTTCTATTCTTTTGAATATTCAATTCCTCTGATGAAGATAATAAACCCTCAGTACTGTAGACCTTTTGAGTCTTGATTTAAAAGTATAATTTTCCTTTCTTCAAAACATTGATGTTAAAATGTCATTCATATGTGTGTAGAAAAAAAGTGAAAGTAACTTTTATTTAGCCCTAAGATGTCTTATCCGTTCCACTACATATTAATAATGTGATCCTGAACAAATTACCTAAATTCTCTGAGTTTTGTTAATGACATTTACCAAAAAAGGAAATTATGTATGCTTCTTGCAAATCTGAGAGTAGTAAAGCTATAACTAAACATGCATATAAAATTTCTTTGCAGATTGTCAAGAACTATACTGATAAAAGCATGCTTTTTCCTGTTATAACTTGATCACTGATTACCATATTTGTATTTTCCTTTTATGCCTAATTTTTGCATAACTCTTACTCAGCAGCTAATACAGTGAATGGCAGACTTAGTCCATTTTATAACTAGCTGGTTGTAATTCTAAAAGTCTTACGACAATAAAGACCTTAATTCACCAAAGAGAATCAGCACCCCCTTCAACAAGTCCATTCATTTGATAACCGTGTACCAAAAACTGTGCTGAGCACAGGACTTACAACAGTGGAAAATATAGAACAAGTTTTTGTTTTCGCTGAACTTATATTTTACTGGGTGAGACATGAAATAAGCAATAAAAATAAGTAAAATAATACATGAGAGGTGATTATAAATGCTAAGCAAAAACAAAAAATAGAGCAAGAATGTGTAATTTCAGATGCAATTTCATGTAGGGTGAATAGGGGAGGTCTTATGTGAGTAAAGATCTGTAGTAATATACGTGAGAAAGTGGCCTATGTAGTTATTTGGGACAACAGGATTACAGGCAGAAGGACCAGTGAGTACCAAAGCTCCCAGCAAGAGCATATTAGTATACTAGAAAAAAAAGAGCAGGCCAGTACAACTGGTGAAAAGTGAATGAGAGCTGGGTGAGATGAGTTTGGAGAAGTTAAGGGGGAGGCACATGGTCCGTAGGCTATCAGCTATTATAAGGATTCTGACTTCTATGTCAGAGGAGACGTCTTTACATGACTTCATGCAGAGGAGGAATAGGACCTGACCATTGTTTTAATATGATCCCTCTGGCTACTCTGTGGGAACAGACAGAAGAAAAACAACACGAAACAAGAAGACTGTTTAGGAAGTCATTGAAATAATTATTGGCTTGGACCAAGATGGTGGTATGAAGGTGGTAGAATTGGTCAGATTCTGAATATATTTTCAAGGTGGAGCCATCAGGATTTGCTGATATATTAACCATCAAGTGTAAAAATAAAGTGAAGTGTCAAGGATAGTTCCTAGTATTTTGACTTGAGCAATGACAGAAGAGTGTTGCCATTTTCTGAAATGAGAAAATAAGAGAGTACTATTTTAAGGGGCGGCCAGTACCTCAGTTTTGGACGGTAAAGGTTATCATTAGAATCTATATCAACTCACCTCCTTCTGCATTCTCACTGTTAACTTGGGGACACAGAAAAACATTCTGATAAATTATAGTGAGAATCCTTGAGCCAATTAGTAGGGGAATTCCCAAAGTAACAGCAATTTTTTTTGCCCTAATGACTAGGCTTTCGGTTTTCACTATATGAATAACAATGCGAAAAAGAAAAACATGCACACAGTAATTATAACTCATTCTCCTGTCAAGGCTTAACAAACATTCTCTGCCATAGACAATGGTCTGTCTGGCCAGCAGGAAGGAGATGATCAGGACCAGGGGTTCACATTCTTTAAGAGCCTAATACTTCTAAGTTATTAATTTGAGTTAACCTTGAAAAATTCACAGACATCTCTGAATTCCAACTGTATAAAGGGAAGAACAACTCATGATATGACCTACCTCTCTTACAAGATTATCACAAGGAACAAACAAGGCAAATTATACATTGAATGCATTTTATTCATGATGTTTAACAACAAAGCCACAATCAAACACTACTTTGTTGAAAGCAGACACTTTTAAACTTTAGGTATTATAATTGGAAGAATATATTTGAATTTTGAGAATCCAAATAATGATCATCTCCAAATAAATTATTATTTTTATTTTAGATTGATGCACACATTTTACATATCTGTGAAGTACACATGATAGTTTGTTACATGCATAGAATTTGTGGTGATCAAGAATATCCTTCACCTCAAGCATTTATCATTTCTATATATTGGGATCTTTCCAAGTCCTCTCGTGTATTATATTGAAGTATACAACACATTGTTCCCTCTTGTCACCTTACTCTGCTTTGAATATTAGAACTTAGATCTCATGTCTAAGTGTATGTCTGTATCCAGTAAGCAATTTTTCTTCATCACCCCTCTCCACACACATACCTCTCCAAGCCTCTGGTAGCATTCTCCTCTCTACCTCCATGCAATCAATGTTTTGAGTTCCCAGATATAAGTGAGAACATGTGATATTTATCTTTCTGTGTCTGGCTTTTCTTATTTAACAGAACGACCTCCAGTTCAAATCATATTGCTGCAGATGAGAGGAGCCCATTCTTTCTCAAGGCTGAATAGTATTCCACTGTGTAGATATACCACATCTTCTTCATCCATTCACCTGTTGGTAGACACTTAGGTTAGTCCTTAATCTTTGCTACTGTGAATAGTGCTGCAATACAAATGATGGTGGAGGGATCCCTTTAATATGCTCATTTGTTTTCCTTTAAGTAAATACCTATTAGTGAAATTTCAGGATCATATGGCAGTTCTCTTTTTGTTTTTTGAGACTTTTTCACATTGTTTTCTATAATGACTACGCTACATTACCACAAATAGTGTCTAAGAGTTCCTGTTTCTCTACAACCTTACCAGCACATGCAATTTCTTTTTATGTTGTTGCTGTTGTTTTTAAACAATACCCCCTCTAACTGGGGTAAAATGATTTCTCATGGTGATTTTGATTGGCATTTTGCTGTATGACTAGTGACGTTGAGCATTTTACCATATATCTGTTGGCTATTTATATGTTCTCTTTTAAGAAATGTCTATTCATGTCTTTTGCCCACTTTTTAATGGGATTATTTTTTTTTGCTGTTGAATTTCTCATATACTCTGCATATTAATTCCTTGTCATATGAATAGTTTGCAAATATTTTCTCCTGTAAAACAGTAAGTCTCTCCACTCTGTTGATTGTTTCCTTTGCTGTGAAAAGCTTTTTAGTTTAAAATAGTCTCATTAGTCTACTGAATTCAGATGGCCTTTCTTCATTCCTCTTTATTCTTTAATTTTTTTTTTGTTTCAGTTATTTCAAAAAACTTGTCTTTAAGTTTTGAAGGTCTTTCTTCTGCTTTATGAGTCTATTGTTGAAGCTCTCAATTATACCTTTTAATTTCATTTATTGAATTTCTCATTTCTAGTATTCTATTTGATTCTTTTAATATCTCTCTCCTTGGTGAATTTCTAATTCATATCCTGAATTGTTTTCCTGATATTTTTGTATTGTTTACCAATATTTTCTTTATCTCACTTTTAATATAATACAGAAAAATATATAATTCTTTTTTTCAGAAATTTCACAGGAATCTGTTTCTGAAAACTCGTTGTGTTCCTTTTACATGGCCTCCTTTCCCATGTTCCTTCTGCCCTCACACTGACACTTGTGCATCTTGTGACACTTGTGTAAGAGCCACTCCGTTAGTTGCGTAGACTAGACTGGCTTTCACAAAGAAGATGTTTTTCTATCGTGTGTATCCATAATGTCGGCTGGCTGTAGCACGTCAGCTTTGATTCTGGATGTGTGCACTAGTGTAGTCTCTGTATGACTTCTTCAGCATTGAGCAGCATCGGCGGTATCTGTGACTTTCTTGTTGGCTTAGGCTATGGTTGTTAGTGGAGGCTGTGGTAAAGGTTTGCTAGGGGTAAGGTTGGCAAAAGGGATGGTCCTTGGACCCCACTGGTGGCAACAACAGGCTATTCTCGAGTCCCCAGGGGCAGCATTAGCAGCCACTGGTGTTAGCAGGTCCTGGCAGGCCAGTCTCTGAGCCTGCAGGTATCAGGAGTGGCAGCAGCAGCCTGGGAAGGAGAGCAGCTCCTCAGGCTTCTAGGCAGTGTGTGTGGCATGGACAATGGCAGTGGTGACGACATGACACTCTTGGGCTCCCTGGCACTATGTGATGGCATTAACTGTGTCTGAGATGCCTTGGTAGGCCAGTCCCAGGACCTCACGCAAGGTTCTTGGGTATTGGCGGATGTGATGCTAAGCCAGGAGGGTCTGTCCTCCAGCAAGCCTAAAGGAGGCTGTAGAAGGCAGGGAAGGCCCATCCCTAAGGCCCCCGGTGGCAGTGCTGACAGTAGTAATGTGTGGGTGGAGCGAGCCTATCCTCAGGGTGCCAGTGGGCTGTGTCCCTGATGCTCATGGGGGAGGAGTTGCTATCAGTGGTGCTGCAGCTCCCAGGCCCTGGGGACCACATGCCAGTCCCATCTGAGCAGGCTGCTTTGCTTCCTGCCCCTTCCTGCCTCAGATGTTTTCTATCAGCTCTCTGCTGATTCTCATGTGCTCTCTCTTAGATGTTTTATATGAAGTGTGATTATGCACTTGCTGTTTTGGTTCTTCTTTGTGGAGGAAGTCAGTGCTAGATGCCTCCATCTTGAACTTTTCCTTCAAATAAGTTATTTTTGCCTACTAAAACTATTTACAGCTAGTGACCCTTTCCCACTGAACAGAACACATTATTACGATGAAAGCCTTTTGGAAGCAGAATAATTTGACATTCAACAATATCACACCTTCTATAGTTCTTGCAATGCACGTATCTGTGCAGCAGTAAATGGAAAGCCAATAGAGAGAGCAAGAAAAACATTTCCATACTTGTCCAGCTGAACTTTAAGGTCGTGTGAGATGAGATGAGTTATCTGCAAGGTACGCCATCTATACGGAAGGCATTTCAGTCTCGTGTGGACTTCCAGGGACAAGTGTGGACAGAGAAACAGAGTAGGTGGGAAAGACACAGAACTAGGTTGAAGAACAAAAGGCTTTGGGCTTAGTCAAGGATCATGTCACTAATGCCCATTTATGTCACTAACTATCAAATGAAAAAATAGTTTTATGGCTTGGCACCCATAGCTCAGTGAGTAGGGCACCAGCCACATACACCGAGGCAGGAGGGTTCGAGCCCGGCCTGGGCCTGCTAAACAACAATGACAACTGCAACAAAAAAAATAGCCGGGCATTGTCGTGGGCACCTGTAGTCCCAGCTACTTGGGGGGTTGAGGCAAGACGATCGCTTAAGCTCAAGAGTTTGAGGTTGCTGTGAGCTGCAATGCCATGGCACTCTACCGGGGGTGACAAAGTGAGACTCTGTCTCAAAAAAAAAAAAAAAAATGGTTTTAAATATTAGAAACATCGAGGTGCATGTGGTGTGTGTGTGCGTGTGCCGTGTATTAGTGGTTCTTATTCACACCTAGTATTGCCACACATCTCATTCTTAGAACCTACAGGTATTTCAATCCTGCTCTCCGGGAGCAGTTTCAGCTGACACACAGCCAGGTTCCCCCGCCCTCCAGTCCTACCCACACTCTGCTGGGGTACTGTGTGCTCCAGGCTCTGCTTCCCCCTGGGCCGGTCATCCCTGCTGACCTGCTTGGCCTCTCCAGGCAGACCGGCTCCTCTTTCAGGCCAGTACCATGTCATCAGTTAATGCCTCCTCAGATAATGCTGTTGCCATTCCATTGGGAGGCCTTGAAACAAGCAAAGTGCTAATATTTCCACTGCATCTAAAGTGTTGCTTTTAAGGTGGCAAGATAAGGCTGTTTTCCGGAACCATCATAGGATAAAGTTTTACCATGCACTATGGAACAGGGCACCTCTCTCTCTCTCTCTCTCTCTTTTTCTTGCAGCTCTCTCGCCCAGGGACCAAAATGCTGCAATTTAAAACATAATATGTGTTTTAATTTGTTTCAACTTAAATGGTACACATATGCCCAAAAATAAATAAATAAATAAATAAATAAATAAATAAATAAATAAATAAAATAAATCCAGGAGGAAACATAAATTAACCAAGATCAAATGTGGCGTTCAATTTTTTTTTAAATGCTAAGAATCATGAAACAGTGTAATACCATATTATTTCCCGTATTATTCCTAACACCGTAAAACACTGAAATAAAGTTTATAGTCAAATCGTAAGTTTTTAGTCAGTTCAGGTCCCATTTCAGAGCGCTGCTGTAAGCTGCCTGTACCAGCTGTTTTGCAGCTGCCATGAATTTGACATCTTCTAAAATCACCATGGAATGCTCCGGATCTTTTGGGAGTGCAGAGAAAAGTCCAAAAGAATAAAAATTGTGCCCTGCCATGATGGAAAAATAAGGAAAGACATGTTTCATACTCTTATTCTTATAAGTATTTACATAATTCCAAATATGACTAGCTATAGCATTTAGAACACTTAATTTTATACAGCTACATGTATATTTATATACAGGTGAAGATAGATATCCATAGCACATGGCTAATGATAACATTTTTCAATAATTTATTGTAAAAATATTCAAACAGGGAAAAACTAAATAATTTCCCAGTGAGTACCTGTGTACTTCCCATCTGCCATCACATTTCACTGCCCTTACTTTCTCACAAATATTCCTTCCTCTATCAAACCATCAATCCATCTTATTTGTTATATACTTTCGATATTCCTTAAGTATACTTAATATGGATACTGACAATTTAAATTCTTTCAGAATATAATTTCTAGTTCCTAATCTGAAGATTGTGGATTTTTAATACTGGAGACCTTTGAAATCTCTTTATTGTAAACACCTAATTTTTCAGATATAGAAATTAAGGCATAATGATCTTAAAGTTTGAGTAGGAGCACGCAACTAATTAATAACTTAACCAAAATTAGAATCCCCGCTCAGTGTCTTTACGTAAATGTGCACTTGGATGGGAAGAGAGCGTCGTACAGTGTGGGTAAAATGAAAAGGAAGATTTTAAAGTGTGTGTTTTGTTAGAAAATCGAAGTGACGGTAAGGGATGAATGTGCAGTTGTAGTTCAATTAGGAGGGAGATTTCAGAAGGAACCAGAAGTGAGTGAGTGAAGAGCTGAATATCTGTGAAAATCCTTCCCCTGTGTAATCAAAAGAGAAAAACAATGTGCTAAAACAGTCCTAATTCCAGATAAATCTTTTATGTGTGCTTCATTTCCAAAATGATGGAATGTCATGGTGATGAAGAATCAAAGGCTGAGCGTTGGAAGGAGGGAATTTGAGTCTGAGACAAAAAGCTGCTGCTGCTTAAATGCCATTTAACAAATTTACTGTAATAAATTACTACTGTAATAAGCTCTGCCTAGAGAGAATCGAAGGGCTACGTAATACGGCAGAGACAAGCGCCTGAATAAGGGGTACACTTCCACAGCAGTACTTAAAGTTAACTTTCCTACCACCCGCTAGCAATCTGCATTGTTTCAAGACACGTGTCTACACAAGAGTTGCAACTTTATTCAGAGAATGAACTTGCCACAACTCAATGCACAGATCTCTTTCAGTCACTTTTATGCTTTCATGTTTTGACATACAATTGTAAAGAAAATTTATGATCAATGGGTGAACAAATGTTAGTGTACATTTCGGCTCATGCATCAAAGTAAGTAAGGCAGAAAGTGAGGGGGTTGGCTTCTTTTCTTTTTCTTCTTAACATCTCTTAAAATTTCTCCAGGATTATTTCCTCAGACCCCAATTGAGCGACTAATACATTTTCCCTCAGACCGCCAGTCTCAAAGGAAGCCTCCTACATTGGGGTGAGGAAATCTATGTCATCTAGTGTATGACTCTACTAGACCTCTTGACAGAGACAAGGCTACACCGTCTTTTAATTTTTTTAATTGAAAATCATAGTAAGAAATAAGTTCTTACTTTGTTATGCTCACACATAGTCAATATATGTAAATATTTTTCATTAAAAAATATCCGTATCACACACAATGAACTTTGATATGATTTTCCTTTTTATTGTACTCAAAAATGCTTTCACAATCCAAAACTTGACTTCACAATCACAAGATGTTTACCGACCTTTTAAAAGATATTGGTATGAAACCACTACTGAGGTCCTCAGTTAGCATTGCTAATTATTCAATGAGAAAAAAAAATAAAAGCACCTGGGGCATGCTGGCTCATATCTGCAATCCCAGCACATTGGGAAGCTGAGTTGGAAGGATTGATCACTTGAGGCCAGGAGTTCAAGACCAGCCTGGGCAATACAGTGCTCCACATTTTTTTTTTTTTTTAATTAGCTGGGTGGAGTAGTACACACCCGTAATCTCAGCTACTCAGTAGGAGGACGAGTTTGTGACTGCAGTTCGCTAAGATTGTGCAGCATGGGGGATAAAGATGCCATATCTTGAAAACACACACACAAAAAACAAAAACAAAAACAAAAAAAATCCCAAGAAGCCAGAAAGTTAATATTATCAACCAGATACTTTTATGATAAGAAATTGGATAGGTTAATTTTTTCTAATAAATCTCCTCTGTATGGCCTGGCAATCTATTAACTCTATATGTTAACAAAAATATGCCTGGCTAATGGGTGAATGGTAAAACATTCTGTTCAATCTCCACTATATTTGTCTAGCCTATATTTTTATACAAAATGAACTTTGTGGATTTTATAATATAAATAATACTAACATTATATATAATAATTAAAATATTGTCCTTTAATGAGTACTTACTCTATAACAAGCACAAAGAAGCTTTTCTATAAATTTTGTCTCATTCTAACAAAAATTTTACAAAATGAGGAAATTTAGGGACAAAAATCTTAAGTAATTTGTCTTAATTCACACAATAAATTTGTGGAGCTAGGATCTAACCCTAGCTTTTATGTAAGTCTTCAAAAACCAGAATTTACCTGTAATCTTTGAAAGTTGATAGTTTGAATTCACAGCTTTTTATTCTATCCCCAAACCAATATCTTAGAGAAGTCTCACCTGGTGGAGTTGCTTTTATCACATGTTATTTTCATAGCTGCCCTCCCACTTTACCAAAGATGGACATTTTGGGACAACACTGGGTGATTTTTTAACACTGTAGTACATTGTAGAAAGTAGCCGTGCACTTTTGCAGTCATGACTTCTCTAGATCTTCACCAAAAAACCTAGAAAGGGAGAAAAGGAAGCTGGCAGACCAGATACACCAATTGTCAGAACATCTCAGAAAGAAGGAAAACCTTTAGATGGAAAGGAAAAAAGCATACGAGTAAGCAAACATAGGGGAATCCCAGGGGGAAAATGCCAGAACCTACCAGAGATTCCACAGGGAAGCTGGGGAACAAAATAAGAAGTGGCAAAGTATTGGCAGAAATGAACCCCTAAGAGGCTTGGAGGTTAGCCAAGAGGGTGGGTAGAGGGGTTTCTTACTCACTCGCCCACATCTCTGCCGGTCAGTTGGTGCCTGAGCAGCTGGTGAGCTCTTATACCCTCACAAGCCCAAAAGCTGCTGCCTCTAGTGAACTGGGAGCTTCTTAAGGATAAAACACCAGGCTGCCAGTGCCCTCAGGGTCGCTTCCCAACACTGCAGACCTGAGCCAAGACAGCAGGTGCCATCCGATTCTGCACCCACCGTATACCTTTGTTCTCCCTAGGGGGCTTCATCCCTCAGTTTTCCTCTTGCTTGTTCCAACTCCAGGCCAGACTGTGGGGAGTCCCAGGGGGCCAGGAGATCTCTGTAATGCTAGAGTCTGGACATTCCGTGTGGGCTGCCCTCTGGAGAGAGGAGCAGAGATGACAGCCTGCAAGCTGTCTCCCATTCAGACCCTCTTCCTCCCTTTCCACTTCCCCACCCATGGCTGCTGAGAAACAGCTGAGCAGGGCTCACAGCAACTGCTTTTCCTCTCCCTTGGTGCATCTGCCACACTGGGGCTTCCACAGAGAGTGAGGCTCAGACCTTTGCAGACTCTTTTTCTCTCCTTTTCTTACTCAACCTGTGGCTGCTGAGGCAGACAATTGAACCACAATGTGACAAGAAGACAAAACACATTTAAATATTGACCCTCCTACACAGATGCACTCAGACTTATAAATCAAACCCTACTCAATTATGTACCCAGAAAATAAATAAAGAAGTACAGGACTTAGATGGAACTCAGATAAAATGGGCCCAGCAGACAGCTAAAGAAGCTTCCTGGACCAGATGTTTCCACAGCTGGATTTTATCAGACCTACAAAGGGGAACTGGCACCTACACTGCAGAAATTATTTCGTAATATTTAGAAACAAGGAATCCTCCACAATTCCTTCTTCAAAACCAGCATCGCCTTGATATCAACTCCAAGAAAAGACACAAAATAAAAAGAAAACCGTACCCCAATGTCCCTATGACTGTAGATATAAAAAATCTCAATAAAATTCTAGCAAACTGAACAGCACATCAGAAAAATAATCCCCCATGGGCCAGGATGGCTTCATCCTAGGTGGTGCTCAGTGAGTGTTCCCCAGTCCCAAGGATGCAGGCCTCAGTTTCCCAGGACTGACATGACGAAGTACTTCTCACAAACTGGATGGTTTAAAACAACAGACACTTTTGTGTCATAGTTCCGGAGACGAGTAGTCTACAATCCAGATTTCAGTGGGGCTGTGCTTCCTGTGCCAAGCACGCCTTCCTTGCTTCTCAGCTTCTGGTGCTTTCCTAGCAGGCTTTGGTGTTCCTCGGCTTGCAGCTGCCTGGCTCCAATCCCTGTCTTCATTGTCACATGGCATTTCTCTGTGTGTCTCATCTTTGCATGGCTGTCATAGTGAACTAGGCATGACCACATATCTTTGAGGAAGAGGGGACAATTCCACATATAACAAGATGTCACTGTCTATTTTTTCAGGGTCATTACAAGCTCACAAAGATGAGACTATACATAAAAATATAAATGTTGAGGCAGCGTCTGTGGCTCATTTGGTAGGGTACTGGTCCCATATACCGAGAGTGGCAGGTTCAAACCTGGCCCTGGCCAAACTGCAACCAAAAAATAGCCAGGCATTGTGGTGGGTGCCTGTAGTCCCAGCTACTTGGGAGACTGAGTCAGGAGAATTGCCTAAGCCCAAGAGCTGGAGGTTACTGTGAGCTGTGAGCCACAGCACTCTACCGAGGACAACAAAATGAGACTCTGTCTCTAAAAAAAAAATATATATATGTATATATATATATATATACATTGTTCCTGTACTATATATATATATATATATATATATAAACATTATACAGTCCTGTACCACTTAACAACAGGGATATATTCTGAGAAATGTGTCATTAGGTGACTGTCATGGTTGTGCAAACATCACAGATTGTCCTCACCCAAGCCTCAATGGTCTAGCCTACTGCACACCTAGACTGTGTGGTACAGCCTGTTGCTTCCAGGCTACAAACATATACAGCGTGTTCCTGTATGGAATATTGTAGGCAACTATCACACAGTGGTAAGTATCTGCTTATGTAAACACATTTGAACAGAAAAGGTACAGTAAAGTATGTTCTAAAAGAAAAAAATGGAGTACTTATATAGGGCACTTACTATGAGTAGAACTTGAAGGAGTAGAAGTTGCTCTGGGCAAGTAGGTGATTGAATTTATAAAATTGGATACTGATATTACACTAAATTATCATCTCAGTGCAGGGGCTCACGCCTGTAATCCCAGCACTCTGGGAGGCTGAGGCAGCCTGATTGCTTAAACTCAGGAGTTCAAGACCAGCCTGAGCAAGAGAAAGACCTCATCTCTACTAAAAATAATAGAAACGTTAGCTGGGTGTTGTGGCAGGTGCCTGTAGTCCCAGCTACACAGGAGGCTGCGACTAGAGGATTTCTTGAGCTCACGAATTTGAGGTTGCCGTGAGCTATGATGATGCCGTGGCATTCTCAAAGTCAGACTCTGTCTCAACACAAACAAGTAAACAAACAAAACAACTTATATTTCTTCAATAACTGATTAACCTTAGCATCTTACAAATTTTTTTAACGTGATACCCTTTTCAATAATTTTTTTAACTTTTTGACTCTTGTATTAATACTTACCTTTAAAACATAAAGTGGTCAGCTGTACAAAATTTTTTTTCTTAAAGTCTTCATTTTATGTGTTTTGTATTACAAATTTCTTTTTTACTTTTCAAACTTTTTTGTTAAAAACTAAGACACAAATACACATATTAGCCTATTTGTACATAGGGTAATAACATTTGTCATCACGGGCAAGAATGTGCATGGGCTATCTATGATGATAATGCCTTCCTCTGGAATACTTTCTGAAGGACCTGCCTGTGGCTTTTATCTTAACATTTTTTTTAAATAACTATGAGTAGATTCTAAAACACTGATGAATAGTATAGTCAATTCAGTAACATAGTTATGATCATTACCAAGTATCATGAACTGTACGTAATTATATGTGCTACACTTTTTTATGACTGGCAGCACCAGTTTCTTTATACCAGCATCACCACAAATACAATTGTGCTATGACAGTTATGATGTAGCAAGTGATAGGAATTATTATTTTTTTCTTTTTTTGAGACAGAGTCACACTCCGTCACCATGGGAAGACTGTGGCATTGTAGCTCACAGCAACTTCAGACTCTTGGGCTCAAGGGATACGCTTGCCCAACTTCCCTAGCAGCTGGGGCTACAAGCGCCCATCACTATGCCAGGCTAGTTTTTCTATTTTTAGTAGAGATGGGGACTCACTCTTGCTCAGGCTGGTGTGGATCTCCTGAACTCAGGAGATCCCTCCGCCTCAACCTCTTGCATGCTAGGATTCCTCCGCACCTGGCCTGTTAGGAATTTTTCAGCTCCCTTATGATCTTATGTGACCACCGTCATATATGCGGTCAGTCCTTGGTTGACTAAGTGTTATATTGTGCATAACTGTATATAAAGCCTCCACATAAAGAGGAATTTTGGAAAGGAGAAGCATCACCCCAAAACATGTTTAAACATAACCAAAAATAATTTAAATGACACTTTAGAAAAATGATAGCCATGGCACTGAAATGATAGGATACATTCTTTAGTAGTCTTCTATTTCAGAAATAGATTGTAAAATGCCAGTAATATGACATAATTAGTAACAGAAGATTCTATTGTTCTAGATAGAGGGTAAATGTAACTCTAATATTCAAATTCTAAAGTCTATATTTTATTTTACTAACTACACGTAACACATAATAAATAATAATATTGTACAAGTACATACTAGTTTACTTTTAAAGTTTTGTTTTTATTGGTGATATAAATAAAATTTCCTTCAAGGTACAGTAGACCTCATCGTCTACTCTTCTATAAAAATGAGAAAATGATATGGAAACCAGGCCCGGGATTCCATAGTTAATAAATCACAAGGCTGGAATTCAAGCTCTTTGATTTACTAACTTCAAGTGAAAATACTGTCAGTACTGTTCGGTTGTTCATTTGTTTTTATTTTTGTTTTTGCTCATGTTACTAATGATACCCAGAGTGCTAGATGTAAAGTTAAGCAGCAGCGACAGCAGAGGAAGTGACTCAGGCCCTCGGTGTAGGTGCTCCTCCATTGCTCCTCCACACGGGAAGATAGACCGGGCGTGTGTGGGAGGACAGCAGCTTCCTTTCTGAAACTGGATGTTTCCTGTGAATTTTTAAAACTTTGTTTACAGAATTTCCTCTATTCACAACCAATTGCCTTATGATAAATGGAAATTTGGTTGTGTGATAACAATGTGTTCCACTGAAGTAATGAGACATGTTATGTAGAAAAAGCACAAACCATTTGCGTGCAGCAACCAATTACTTATATCTACTTGGATCCAGCAATAAACTCAGTAGGATGTGAGCTGAAGTCAGGACGTGTCGGTACAGGCAGAAGAAGCAGCATGTCGACTTAGCCTGCCTGTTCCACTGTGTCCCAGGAGGACCGTCAAGCAGATTTATGCAATAATTTGACCATGGTGGGTTGACTTACAAAAGACCTTTACTATACCAAAACAAAAAAGTTACATTCACCCTGGGAAAACATAAAGCTCCTTCTCCAGAAACAATTCCCAGCTGGTCTTTCCTATCCAAATCCCAGCAATTGGACCAAAGGCATGTGTTACATGCAAAGATCTAGCATGAATCCAAACCTTCAAAGTAACGACTGCAGACAAATCACAAAGCAACATAAAAACACATGCACTGTTACTGAAATTAGGGAGCTTGCATCCTTTTGAATTTTTCTGCTTCAATAGGTATTCTTTATTCATAACCTTTCTAAGCATTTTCTTTGGAACACAAAAGTATAGCTCGTATTCATTTTTTAAAAATTTTCATAGATTATTTCTTCATAGCATTAAGCCTAAAGTTCGACAAAGATGTTTTAGCTCCTTTTACACCCACTCACCCAAACTTCCCATTTCAAAAAGACAGCTGGAAATTTTATATGCTACAAATTTCTACATTCCTAAAGAGGTGATTACTAAAACATCAATTGAATTTCTTTAAGCCCCATGAGATATGTCTAGTTGACCACAGTTCTGTGATGCAGGTAATTATGCTCAGCTCATATGTCCGAGATTAGAGACTGTGATCCAGGAAATCTTAGTTTGGAGTTTCTAATTCAGTAGATCTAGTTGATTGTCCTATTTTCATACAGGGCTCACAAAAAGTTACTCCATTTACTGACTTAAATTTTCTCGACAAATGTGAACCGTTTACTGGATTCCAGGAGTTAAGGGGAGTCCAAGGGAAATAGAATTCACGCCCCATTTGAGAGTACTTAACATATCTATAAAGGATATTTTTTCTTCAACAATAATGAATTACAAATATGAAACAAAAAGCAATTCAAACCCCTATCCAATGAAATGACAAAATTTAAGTACAGAAAATAAGTATAAAGGATTTAGTTCTGACCTAAAACTTCCGTGGGCCAGGCAGAGTGAGAGTGACTCACACCCGTGACCTTAGCTCTTTAGGAGGCTTAGGAGGGAGGATCACTTGAGGCCAGGAGTTTGATATTAGCCTGGGCAACATAGTAAGACCTTCTCTCCACAAAACACACAAGCACAAAATTAGCCAAGGGTGGGGGTTATGTCCATAGTCCTTGCTACTGGGGAGGCTGATAGAAGAGGATCCCTTGAGTCCAGGAGTTCTCGGTTATAGTAAACTATGATTGCACCACTGCACTCCGGCTGGCCTGGGTGACAGGGCAAGAATCTATTGCATTAAAAACAAAAATAAAACTTCCATGTTTGAAGTTCATTTCTTATGTTTTAGTAAAAAACCCAACAAAACATCTTCTACATCACTTATTTGTTGTCTTTATTCAAAACTTACTTTCTTTGCTAAATATTTAATGTATAACGTCTTTAAGAAAAAAATTTCAATGTTGAATAATTACACGAAGCCATTTTAGTGAACAATGAAAAAAATAACGCTTTTTTTTTCTACTTCATACGTGTGTAATTTATAGGAGTGAAAGAAGGGTCTCAGGCAAGATTAAATTAACTCCTCCTGAATGTGTAGTATTTATATAGTTTTAAGGATTTCTGCTGTATTTTCACTTTTCACTACAAGAGACAAGCCTGAGACATAAATCATCTGAGATCTAAACAAATCAACCTGACTCCTGATAAAAGGGAACTGCTGAGGGTTTATTTGAGAGGTTGCAGTGAAACAAATTTGTCTCTTGCTATTTTTCTCAATAAGCTCCTATGTTTCCTTTCAAAAGTGTCTATGAACTGCAGACGTCTGTTTAGATTTGCCATCTTCAATGTTATGCTTTCTTCGGTCTCACTGAAATCCAAAGTCAACTTCTATTGTGCTTGGTTCATGTCAGATAAGAATGACAAGTAGGGGAGGATTTATATCTAGACTCCAAATCTCCTTCATCCATAAACACACACACACACACACACACACACACACACACACACACACGTGTGCACGCACGCATCTTTCAAACATTGAGAGATCATTTTAGAACTTAATTCTTCACTTTCTGTCTTCTACCACACCTAAGATCTTCTCTAAAGAAAAGAAACTCCCAATGAGGTATTACTGACTGAAAAGTCCAAATTCCATACTATTCAAGTCATTAGATTTGGATTATGCTTCTTCAGAACCGGGACCTTGTTGGCTTTATTCACAACCATGCCTTCAGTGTCAAGCGCAGTGCCTGGCGTGTATGTTCTATAAATGTTTGCTGCATGAATACATGCATAAATGTCTCCAGCCAAAGAACAACTGTAGTCAGCAGGGAAAATGTTTAATTTCTACCTTTTTTGTTGTTCCAAAAATACTTCTCTCAAAGCTGCATAAAACCACTCTTGTAAGTCCTTCCTACCAGCTGCCTGCCCCCACATCTTTACTCTGATATTGAAGAAAAATCACCATTACCCTGAATCTATATGCAGGCATTAGAAACTCCTCTGGGAATATTGGGGAAACTGTGGATAGAGGCCTGGCGCAGTGGCTCATGCCTGTAATCCTAGCACTGTGGGAGCCCCAGGCAGGTGGATCTCCTGAGCTCAGGAGTTTGAGACCAGCAAGACTGAGTTCCTGTCTCTAAAAAAATAGCCAGGCATTGTGGCAGGCACCTGTAGTCCCAGCTGCTCGGGAGGCTGAGGCAAAGGGGTCACTTGAGCCCAAGGGTTTGAGGTTGTTGTGAGCTATGATGCCACAGCACTCTACTGAAGGCAACAAAGTGAGGCTCTGTCTCAAAAAAAAAAAAAACAAACAAACAAACAAAGAGTGTGTTAGGTGAGTTTTCAGCAAAGACTGAATTGCTAATCCTCTGAGCCCACCAAGTCTTGTAACCTTGGATGACTAGGCCCTAGAGCCACAGAGAAGGTTCTTCCATGGGGCGGGGGGGGGGGGTGAATAAAGGACAAGCAACTCATTGGCCCTCTGGGAGCACCTAGATGCGGTATTTTAATAAATATTTAGGGCCAACACTCAGACAGAGAATGTGGGATTGCCATATATATGTCTGTGTGTGTATTTTGTTTGTTCGTTTGTTGTTTTTTGTATTATTGGTTCTTGATTCCTAAATTTGAGGCACTCGTGGAAAGGAAACATTCAAAAATCCCCCAGTGCAAATCCTCCTGGGTAGCTGGAGGAACTTTGCCATTGTTGTGTAAGTGTCGGTAAATGGTCCCAGGACCAGCAGACATTCACAAAGCTGTCCTTTATTATCCCACCGACTTGTTGGACTAAATCCCTCCTAATGCACCACAGCAGGACCTCTGAGAAACAAAGATACTAACATCAACCTTCAGTATCTTCTGGCTCAGATTACAGCCACTTCAGCCAAGTTTCCCTTTCCATCACAAATCCTAATCTTGAGAGCCTATTCATCCTGAAAAATATATATTTATAATCCCAGAGAGCTAAGCCGTCTGCCCAGGCTGGCTCTGGGTCAGCAGCTGACACTCCCCTCCCCTGCACTGTCCGAGAATCACCAGCAGGCCCTCTTTGGTGGAGCCGGTTCACACACAATGGAAGGACTGGAAGACCACGTGTGTTGGCATATGCTTTTGTCAAGGGGAACAGGGCATATTTGTCAACACGTGGCATGGAAGGAAGATTTCGATGATGACAGCAAGCCTGTGCCCCACCAATTTCCTGTTTGTTTCTCACATTATGTTACCCAGGGCAACTAAGGGGGAGAATAAACCAAAAACACACTCTTTTTCCTTATTAGAATCCAGAGTTTGGCAAATAAAATAAAATCTAACTGCGTTCTTAACAGTGGAAAGTTTTTATGTTACTGTTGCCATTCCACTTCTTTCCTTCCTTCTCACTCAAAAATAGAGAAAAAAGCATAGAAGTAGAGAACAACGTGGGAGAGGAAGAGAGAGAGTTTGCTTCAGGGTTTTGATCTGCTGAAGACAACACTGATCTGAGTTTATACAGGAGAAACTTTTGGGAAAAGATCACACGATGACTGTAAAGCTACAATAAATAACCTTGACTTTCATGCCGTAAGAAACGGCTACCTGTGCAGATCATTAGATCCCCGATGACTCTTGCTTGCCATATAAACAAAAAAAATTCATATAAATCTTTTGTTCGTTCATTCCTTCAGCACTTGCTTTTTGGGAAGCACTGTGTTGGAGGAGAAATTAATCAACACAGCAACAGAACATCGTAGAGTGAGGTGATTTGCCTGTGGTCACCCTCTGGAAGATTTAGGACCTGGTCTGTTTGACTGCAAAGCTGGTGTTGGCCTTGCCCCATGAAGCCTCTCTTCACATTGAGGTTCCTAGTGCCTAGAGAAAGGTATAAGACACCAGAGGTTTTGAGGGGAATAAATTATCACTGAGAAAATGGAATAATTAATACTTAACTGCCTTGTTCACTGTTCTTTTAATGAGCAATAAGCCAAAAATAAATAATCAGAGAGTATTGTCTAATAATGACCTTATAGATTTTAGCATATATATCAGTATAAAATAAAAAGGGTTTTTAGAAAAAAATAATGATCTGATTCATTTCTATGTTTATATTCATGTCATACAAAACAAAGAGGAAAACAGTTTGGAGCAGTGATCTTCAGATCATTGCTATTTTACATTAAAAATACTTGCTATGTTAAACATTTTATATTTTCCATCTCACAGAAGCCGTAACTTAATAAATGGCAATCAAAATGAAGATGAAGATTTCACATCCATACCAAGGAGCATAGTGGTCTCTTTCTCCCAGGTTCTATACAATACTCTGTATTTGGCCTTCTGATTATTTGTACTCTTTATTGTTTTTATCATATCAAGATTATTTTCATATTCAGAAAGGTGCTCCAATTTCTCATTATACTAGTCAAACACTTAAACATTTTATTAGTTAATCAGCCATTTGTTCCTCACCACCCAGCTATAGCTAATACCTTCGAGGATACTGTTAAATTTTAGGGACTTACCCTTATCTCATAATCCATAACCTTTAAGAAAGTTACTGTCCTTTCATAAATATATTTTCTTAGTATTATTAACATTATTGCTCATACTTTGTATTACTATAATACATATGTCACCTAAATCGATTCACATCATTGATTACTTATGTTAACATAAGAATCTTATCAGGATATATTTTAATTTCTACTCAGATGATTACTCACAAATCTGTAGCTTTCTTAGTTTGTTTAATTTGACAAAGATAAATTTATGATTTAGCCTTTCACTTACACAGGCTCCTCTGTCAAAAGAGCCCTCACAATGTTCCCAAGGTTATAACTTCTGTGAAATTTGCAATGGTAAGACATTTTAACCACAATTGGGTAAGACTGTTGTCTCTTTCCATCCTGACTTCCCAGAGTCAGGGGTTTGGAGTAGCCACAAACACGTTTGGAATCTGGTTAAAGAGAACTTAAGTTGAGAGTACCTTTAGTTTGGATTTATGGGATACATTTATCTGGTACACTATTACTTCAGTGTACAGATAAGTAATTGAGAAATGTCTAGATGTAGGGATAGCTTCCAGGAGCTTCCTTCTAAAGCTTCTTGACTCAAAGGGATGGGTTAGAAGTCCTTGGATGTCACTGGTCATGTTCATTCAAAGAGCATTTAGAGTTAGTCACTGCATAAGAAACCTTGAAATGCTCCTGAAATTATAAGACCTTATATGAAATACATTTGGTAGAGATTTTGTCCACATATGTGAGAACACTCTTGTATAATGTTATCAATAACAATTTGTGTAGCTAAGTGAAACTTTTCTAAACTACCTCCCAAATTATCTTTCAATGATATTAAAGTAAAGACTAAATTAGATTAATGGTATTCCTATTCTAGCTATAGAAAATAATACACAATTATTATAATATAAAGGAGTACACAGAAAAAAGAATTCAGGGATAGAAAATCTCACTGATCTAACTTCATCCAATCTAAAAGTAATACTATGGTTTTTTGGAACTAGAAAAGAGTCTGAATACCCAAAGCAATCTTGAACAAAAAGAACTAATCTACAGGCATCACAGCATCAGATGTCAACTATACAAGGCTATAGTAGCTAAAAAAGCATGGGATTAGCACAAAAGTAGATACATAGACCAATGGAACAGAGCAGAAGATCCAGAAATAAAGTTATCCACACATAGCCAACTGATCTTTGATGATGCAGAAATAATACACACTGGGGGGAAAAAGCCCTGTTTGATAAATGGTGCTGGGAAAATTGGATGGCCACATACAAAACAGTGTAATAGGATCCATATTTGTCCTTCAATTAATTCAAAATGGATAAAAGACGTACATGTCAGGCATGAAATCGTATGAACTCTAGACGAAAATGTAGGAAAACCTCTTTTAGATCTTGGCCTACACAAAGATTATACAACTAAGAGTCCAGTGGCAATTACAGCAACAGTAAAAATAAATAAATAGGACTTCACTAAATTAAAAAGCTTCTGCACATCTAAGGAAATAATCAACAAAGCAAGAAGGCAACCTACAGATTGGGAGAAAATATTCACAAGCTGCATATCCAATACAGGGCTAATCACTAGAATGTACAAAGAACTCAAGCAAATCAGCAAGAAAAAGACAAACAACCCCATTAAGTAGTGGGAAAAAGACATGGAAAAAAAGCTTTTAAAAAGAAGATAGATAAATGGTCAATAAACATGAAAAAAATTGCTCACTGTCACTGATCATCAGAGAAATGCAAATTAAGGAAATAAACCTTACCGCTGTTACAATGGTTTTTATTAAAAAAAAAAAAATAGGTGCTGGGGTGGATGCAGAGAGAAAGGAACACTTACACAGTATTGATGGGAAGGCAAATTAGTACAACCTCAATGGAAAACAGTATGGAGATTCCTCAAAGAACTAAAGGTAAACCTACCATTCAATTCAGCAATTCCACTTCTGGGTATGTGCCCAAAGAAAAAGAAGTCATTTTTATCAAAAAGACACTTGCACTCAAATGTTTATTGCAGCACAATTCACAGTCATAAAAATGTGGAATCAACCCAAGTGCCCATAAGTTCACGAGTGGATCAACAAAATGTGGTATATATGTACTTAGAAGTATTACTCAGCCATATAAAAGGATGAGTTAATGCCTTTTGAAATAATTTGGATGGAACTGGAGACTATTGCCTTAAGTGAAGTATCTGAAGAATGGAAAACAAACATCAAATGTATTTATTATTAAATTGGAACTAACCAATGAGCCCACAAGTGTACAGATGGAAGCAAAACCCAGTGGAAATCAAGCCAGTGGGAGGGGCAAGGAAAGGAAGGGCAAAAATCTACCTAATGGGTACAATGAACACTACGTGGGTGATGGGCACATTTATGGCCCTTACTCCAGCATTAAAAAAGCAATCCATGTAACCAAAAGCCTTGGAACCCCTGTAAGATTTTGAAATAAAAAGAAAATGTTTCTAAAATAGAAAAATAAAACAAAAAGAACAAATGAAGGAAGAAATATTTTTAAAAAGTAATAAAATGATCATGCTTTTTCTAGATTTTGATGTTTATTATATTTGTAATTGTGAAAAAAATTGAAATTTATTGTAATTCTTTTCTCCAATATTTACATATAGCTAATTTTGTATTTGGAAATTTATGTTGTTTTTATTTAAGACCCCTAATTACATAAGGCTCCCTACCTACTAAACCTTATTTCAACCATATGAGAAAATAAACAAAAATAATTCAACTTACTTTCTTAAGAGGACTGTATTCTTTTTCTAATCATAACATACCACACATTTATTTCAAATTGAATTCAGTTACTGAAAATAAAGATTTGTTTACATTTTTTCCTTTTGTTTTAATTAGAGTCTATGAAGATGAAGCACATTTAAATAGTTGCTCTTCATATGGCAATTTTGTTACTTTTCTTTAAAGTTGGGCATCCTAAATTCAAGCAAATAATTAAAAATTTGTGGGGGTTCATTTTTGCCCTGTATTAAATGACAATAATAAATTTGATTACTGGCTTTTCCTTCCCTCTGGTGTCTTAGGTCATGCATCTTGCTTAGAGAGAAAGAAAGAAAGAAGTACCCATCACAAAAACAGTATACAAGGTATATATTACAGATTTTACCTTAGGACAAGCTTCTATCTAGTCAATGGCTTAACTTTTTCAATAATAATATTGGTCCATTGCTATGTAGCAATGGACCAATATTATTGTTGGAAAGCCCTCAGAGGGCTCCTAACGTAACACCAACAGAAAGGGCTTAGAAGAAAAATGGGGCGGTATTATAAAAGATGTAAGCAAATTGGATTATTCCAGATGGTTGTAGGCCCTTAGTTTAATGAACAATCCTTTTTTTTTCTTTTTTTTTTTGTTTGGGATTCATTGAGGGTACAAGAAACCATGTTACACTGATTGCATTTGTTGGGTAAAGTCCTTCTTACAATCGTGTTTTGCCCCCAGTAGGTGTGGCACACACCAAGACCCCACCCCCCTCGCTCCTTCCCTCTCTCTGCTCTTCCTTTCCCCACCCTTCCCTCATTCTTTCTCTCTCTGCTCTCCCTTTCCCTCACCCCCACTGTATCATTAGTTGTCATTAATTGTCCTCATATAAAAATAGAGTACATGGGTTTCGTGTTTCTCCATTCTTGTGATACTTTACTAAGAATAATGTGTTCCACTTCCATCCAGGTTAATACAAAGGCTGTAAAGTCTCCACTTTTTTTAATGGCTGAATAGTATTCCATAGTGTACATATACCGCAGCTCAAGCTCATTTTTTTAATTTCTCTATACCCCAGCCTCCTCATCTGTAAAATGGGCCTATATTACTATCAGTAAAATGGCATAGTATTTGTACATAACATATGCACATCCACTCTGATACCTTAAATCATCTTTAAGTTACTTATAATATCTAAATCAATGAAATGATATGTAAGTCACATCATGTTGGTTTTGTTATTTTATTATATTTTATTGCTGTATTATTATTTTTATTTTTATTATTTCTTTTTAGTGTTTTTAACCAGTGGATGCAGAACTCATGGATACTGAGGGCTTACTGTACTCCACAGGGTTGAGTAGAGGATTAAATGAGTGTGGTCATCAGCTCTTACTCGGCCTCTGATTATTCCACCTCCTGGTATTGCTGCCCTTGAATAATCCCCTCCCTTTGAGTGTGGATGGACATAGTAACTTCCTAACCAACAGAGTATTGCAAAGATAATAGACTGTCACTTCTGTGCTTAGGTTACTCCATAGCGGACTCTCCTTGCTGGCTTTGTGAAGCAGGGTGTCATTGAAGAATCCATGTGGCAAGGAGCTAAGGGCAGCCTCCAGCCAACAGCCAGCTGGGAACTGAGGTCCTCAGTCCAAAAACCCTCAGGAACTGAATTCTGCCAACACCAGGATGAGCTTGAAAGCAGATCCTCCCCTAGTTTGGCCTTCAGATGAGACCCTAACCCCGGCTGCACCTTGATGGAAGCTTTTTGAGAAGCAGAGGATCCAGTTAAGCTGTGCCCACATCCCCCATCCACAGAGACTGAGATAAGTGGGTTGTACTAAGCCTCTGAGTTTGTAGTAATTTGTTCCACAGCAATAAATGATGAATAGAATATCTTATATATGTGATATGCCTAGAACAGGCTGACACACTATAAGGGCTTGGTTACTGCTGGCTTTCCTCATTGAGCACATGCTCTGGGCCAGCACTATGCCTTAAGCACTTAGCATTCAATATCTCATTTCTCCCTCACCAATCATGCTGAGTTAGGTTATCCTCAGCCTCACTGGAAAAGTGAGGAAACCGAGGCATGGGCAGGTTAAGGAACTCCAAGGATCCCACAGCTAACAGTAAAGTCAGTATTTAAATCCAGGTTTCTAGGACTCACAAGTCATGTATGTCAATGTAAAAAGCATAATCACAATGAATGAATAAGTGATGAATGAATCTCTGAAGGAGTGAAGAACGAATAAGTGAGAGGGAAAACGTTGGGGCTTAGCGCCCAATGTTGGGGATTAAACACCCATTTAGTAAAGAAAATCATTAACTCTCACTTCATCAGGCCCACTGAAATCAGAGATGCTCAGGATCCGGCTGGTGCCTGCCAAGGGACTAGGACCTCTCAAGGCTAAGACCTCACACGTGTGCCCCCTATTGAGCATGCCTCATCCAGGACTGTTCTTCCAGAACCAGCCAGAAAGGCTCTGGTTTCTTCTGGGAATGGGGGAAGTGGGATGGATTGGGGGAGAGGGGAAGAAAACCAAAGTGACCTGGAAAAGAAATGAAAGAGGCTAAAAAAAGATCTGAAACTCGGGGAAGAACCTAAGCCCCACAGGCTAAATTCTGTGAACCTAACCTCCAAGAGTTCAGGAAATATTTCCCTGGGGTAGTGATGCTGTTCCGGAACACCTGCATTGATTTACTCCCTACTGTGTGACAGTCCTACATGAGCACTTGACACGCATTGTCTCATTCATCCATCACAACAGCCTTGTTCAGTGACGTCTATGGGAATTGGAGGCCCAAACAGTTCAGAAACTGGCCATAAGACACCCAGCCAGAAAGTGGGATTGAAACATTTTTGCCTAACTCCAGAATGCCATGCTTATGAACCACCATGTGATTTGATGTCTAAGACAGACACGGTTGAGTGGCCAACCCAGAACCCATTCCCTACCTTCTCTCTTCCCTGAACTCCCCACAGAAGTTGCGGAAGGGAGATGCACTCTTCCCACAAGCCAAGGCCAAGAGGATTACAGAGCTGATGCCACCAACACTGTGGAGCCCCGGCCAAAGTCTTCAGCTGCCTAATTCCAGCCTCTTGTGTGGAGTGAACAAAGCCATACTTGTTTAGTCACTGCTGGTTGGGGTTTCTATTATGTGTGGCCAAAAACCTTCCTGATGATACATTGGTGAGAGGGAATCTGTATCTCAAGGTGTTTCACACACGTTTCTTGGCTGGGTGAAGCTGGAACACACACGACTACTTTTGATTCCTCCCCAAACCTCACTGAAACCACAGTCAAGTGATGTTCTCTGAGGCATAAAACTCCAGTGACAGGGAGACCAGGAGAGGAAACAATAGCATGAGAAACGTGTGACTAGATGGCAGCCGAACGGGCTGGAGCTGAGCTGGTAGACCCCAGAATCCTGAATCCTAAGCCAGCACATGGGATACACTGAGAATGAACTTGGTTTATACTGCAGAAGTCCCCAGAGGGTATCTGGGAATGGGAGTAAGGGGTTAGGCTAGAGATCAACTAAAATAAGAAAATCAATTGAAAGGTTTTAGAGAAGCATTTGGATTCCCAAAGCCCTCTTGCAATTCCTTGCACTTGGGCAACCCCCTTCAGCCCTCCACCTCCTGCCCAGCCCCACCCTAGCAAAAGACAGAAGGAAACTGGAATACTCTTCTCTGGATCTGAAACCCCAAAAGGAATTGATGCTCAGGGGTTTCAAAAACCCATCCAGCTAGACCACCCCATAGTGAAGTGGCAACATGGTGTCCTCTGTGTAGGTTAAAAGTACACACATGCTGCTCCATCTCCCAGAGAGTCTAATTAATGGGGCTGGGGAACTACCTGGACATTGTCATTTGTTAAACCCCCCACATGGATATAGAGTGAAGCCAGTTACAGACCTCTGTGGAAGAACATGCGCCTCCTCACCAAGGCCCATCAAAGCTGCCCCAGTTAAGGCTCCTGGAAATACCTGGAATGAAGATCCAAACTTTATCTTCAGGCCAAACTTTCCTCTGGGACACACTGCAGCTCCCCCGGGTGCCTTAAAAGCACCTTGAATTCAGACTTAACTCAAGCTCTTTACCCTCAGCTCCCGCCCAGTCACTCTATCTCAGGCACTGACACTGCCGTCTGCTCCTTGGCAGAAGCCAGCATCCTAGGATTCACCCTGGACACACCTGTAAGCTCTATCTTCTAAACAGCTCCCCTGCCTGTCCACTTTCCTCCGCTTCTACCTGCCCCATCCTCACCAAGCTGCCATGGGCTGTCACCAGAATGTGGTAACCACCCTCAACAGGTCTCCCCACAGTCCCTACATCCCTCCAGTCCTGTCTGCACATATCACCAGTGAGGCTGTCTTAAAACACCAAATCAGATTACACTGCTCACGAGCTTAGAGCTGTTCATGGTATATTCATGTCCTGGGACTGCCGAAACAAAGTACCACCAACTGGGTGGCTTAAATGGCAGAAATGTATTCTCGTATGATTTTGGAAAGGAAGTCTGAGATGAAGGTGTTGGCAGCATAGGTCCCTTCCGAGGACCTCTCTGCTGGTTCCTGGTGTCAGAGGCCACTTACCCTCATTCATTCTTTTTTTGTGTGTGTGGTTTTTGGCCGGGGCTGGGTTTGAACCCGCCACCTCCGGCATATGGGGCTGGCGCCCTTCTCCTTTGAGCCACAGGCGCCGCCCCCCTCACTCATTCTTTAGCTTGTGGATGGCTCTCCCTGTGTTCTCATGTGGTCCTCCCTCTGTGTGGGTCCATTTCTGTGTCTAAATTTCCCCTTTTTACAAGGACACCAATCATATTGGATTAGGACTCACCCTAATGACTTCATCTGAATTCGATCATCCGCAAAGACTATTTCCAAATTAAGGTCACATTCATAGCTTCTAGGGCTTAGGACTCCATCATTTCTTGGACAGAGTTCAACTCACAATGCCTGGCTTCCTGTTGTTTTTAGGGAGAACAAACTCTCTCCAGGGCCAAGTGGGCCCCATGTGGTTTCTCCAGGCCACTTTTCCTGCTTACTGTGTCCCTTACTCTGGGCTCCACACTCACTGGCCTCCTTCCTCTTAAATGCACTGGGCTCCTTCCTGCTCACCTTCTGCCATCCCTTGAGTACTGACCTCTCTTCTCACTGCCCCCTCAGGCACCAACTCCTACTTGCCCGGCCCCGTCCTGTCCCAGCCTTCTTGCCCTCAAGCTCAGGTGAGGCCAGATTCCCAGCATACACTCTCCCTGACCTCTCCCCCTGGGCAGAACATCTACCTGATGACTAACTCTTTGTACACACTCTGTCTTCTCCACTAGAATGTCGACTCCATGAGGACAGACACGAAGCAATTCCATTGACTGTCCTAGGTCTCATGTATGTCCTCCATCTGTGTCAGTTGTCAACTGCCTGGTGGAAACAGCAGTCACAGATGTCCTCCTTTAACATGGAGGCAGAGCAGCCTCCTGAGTGGCTGTGGAGTCAGCCTTGGGGTAGAATCCCAGTACTACAGCTTTCCAGCTGTGTGCCTACTGGCCAGGTCATCCAATCTTCCTGAGCGCAGAGTCCCCATTAGGCCTTGACATGGCCCTAATGATACCTTCTCCCTCCCCTGTATTACTCAGCACAGTGCCCAGCGGGCAGCAGGCTCTCAGTCAAGGTTAGGTCTCCTCTACCTAGGAAAAGCATGGATTAGGAGTCAGGGCACTGCCCAGAGGCCTCCCATCCACCTTGCATAAAGCATCCTCCCTAACCAGGGGAGCATTTCACTCTGTACAGTATGAGGTTGGATGTGGGGGGTGGATTAAATTAGTGTTCTCAACCCTGACAGATGCAATATCTCCTTTTTAATAATAAGTATTTAGTAATGCTGTCTTTACCCCCCAAAATTAAATTTTTAGAAATAAGAAACTAGGCTCAGTGCCTGTAACTCAGCAGCTAGGGCGCCAGCCACATACACCAGAGCTGAAGGGTTCGAATCCAGCCCGGGCCAACTACAACCACAAAAATAGCTGGGCGTGGTGGCGGGCGCCTGTAGTCCTAGCTACTTGGGAGGCTGAGGCAAGAGAATCGCTTAAGCCCAAGAGTTTGAGATTGCTGTGAGCTGTGATGCCATGGCATTCTACCGAGGGTGACATAGTGAGACTCTGTCTAAAAATAAAATAAAATAAAATAAAATAAAATAAAATAAATAGAAATAAGAAACTACTTCACTCACTAACTTGAAATGCTTATACGTGTGTGCACATACATACCCACAAGGCTCTCACTAAAATATAAAGGAGAAATAAAAGGAAAATAATTTACACTGAAGTCATGGGCATTTCAGTCCTATATGAATAACAGCATGAGTACACTGAAGACCGGAGGAAGCCGTCAGAGGCTGGCACACATTTTCAGGGCATCATCGCCACAAATATCACACTTGTAAATGCAGACGACACAGAGTCTAAATTGCAGCTTGGTTGTCTCCAGTGGCACTGCCAGTGAGAATTGTATTTTCTGAGATAGTGAACAGCTCCTGGTCAAGTTCCAGCCATAACAAAAGAGATTGATCTAGTTGCAACCCAGGAAAATCAAGTGAATAGAGAAATGCAAACAAAACAAAACAAAAATCCTAACTTTGTATCTAGTTATAGATCATAATTATGTTCCAGGCTCAGGTATTTCAAAACAGATTTTCCCTCTGTAACAGAGGTTTTCCAAGTGTGGTGTCCAGCAGTCCCAGAATGAGCTGGGAGCTGGGAGAAATGCACATTCTTCAGTCCACAGCAGACCTAATGAACCGGGAAGTCTGGGGTGGAGGTCAGGTTGAGTTTGAGAAGAACCACCCTACAGGAATATGCAGCTGAACCCAGATTGTGCAGGATGCAAGACAGTTCTTTTTGCATGTCTCAGAATCTACAGCATCCCTGGCCTTTACCCATAAATGCCAGTTCACTCCTAAATCACTGGCACAATCACAGTGCCCCCTCTAAGTTCAGGACGGCCCTGCTGAGGGCCACCAAACTAGGTGGTCAGTACGGATCTTTCCTGCACAGGATCCCTGAGACTCTTGGCATTGGTGTGGGGCTGGCAGAGGAGGGGACAGCCAGGGGAGTGGGTGGGCAGCTGAGGAGCTGTCCAGGGAGCCTCTTGTTTTGGCTGAGTGATGCTGCTCGCCCCAGCAAGGGGCTGTTCTCAATGGCTGGAAATGTTGGGGGAGAAGGGAGGCTCAGCTGTCAAAGAGCCCTTTCAAAACGCAGGCAAGGGCACTTGGCCATGGAAGTAGGCGTGGCCGTGGCTCACTAGATGGTGCTGGAGTCAGAGATTTTTTTTTCCTACCCAGCTGTGACCATCTGAGAAGCCAGGACCTCACATAGGACATAACCCAGCCCCTTCCTGGTAAAGGAAGAGTAGTTGCAGCCTGCCAGGGTCTGGATTCCTGTGGCTGCAAAACCTTGTCCCATAGCCAGGCGTCGTGGCGGGCATCTGTAGTCCTAGCTACTCGGGAGGCTGACACAAGAGAATCGCCTAAGCCCAGGAGTTGGAGGTTGCTGTGAGCTGTGTGATGCCACGGCACTCTACCGAGGGCAATAAAGTGAAACGCTGTCTCTACAAAAAAAAAAAAAAAAACCTTGTCCCAAAACCCCAAAACTGGGACAGAGCCCTCTGGACACCTAGAAGAGTGTCCTAGCTCCCCTGGTCACTGCACTGAAGTGTCTCACCCCCTCCCTGACTGGTGGCCAGCCTTTCTCTCTGCCCAGTAACCCATGAGCTGCTCAGGTTGTTTCAGCCCAGCATGGTCTGGTGAGTGGGGGCAATGAGCCAGCAACCCAGCCCCCCTCACTGCAGCCCGGGGGCTGTCCCACAGTCTCCACGCACACGGCAGCTAGAAAACTCTGTGATTTTAAGCTCCAGCCAATGGGACCCGAGTAGAAGCAACATGTACCATTTCAGAGCCAAGGCTTTTAAGAGCAGCTGCGCCTCCTCCACATTCTCACTCTCCCTTCTGCCAGCTGGATGTGGATGACAACAAAGACCTAAATAATGGTGGAGCCACAAGATGGAGAGAGCTAGGATCCCCAAATTACCACGTGGAGGAAAGCCACCTGCAGACCAGGAAACTTCATCTCAGACTCAGATGAGTGATACATGAACTTGGGTTGTACTTGAACCATTACACATGTTGTTGTCTATTTGTTACTGCGCCTGTGCTAGTTCATTCCGTGACACTAGCATGGAGTCACCCTGGGGGCAGCATTTGCACAGCCTCGCTCTTCCAGTGAAGTGTGAATCTTTAACACTGATCACATCTTTCACTTGGGTAAACTAATGTGGCTCATGAGAGGTAACTCCACAGATATTCAGGCATTCATCAAACACCAGTGAGGACCCACAATATGCCAGACCGGTGCCGGGCTCTGGGGATACACACACAAAATGCAACCCGTGGCCACATAGTAATAACACTTCATGGGAAGGTGTGTGCTGGAGGCATAAACGCCTGGCAGAAGGGTCCAGATCTAGGAGGGATTTGTCCTGCCCGGGAGGCTGGGAAGAGATGGAGCTGCCTCAAAAAGATGGAGAGGGAGGTGACTGTTAGAAAAGAATGAGAGGGGGATAGAAATTTCAAGAATGGAGAACAGCATGTACAAAGGCAGGAGATTTGAAAGGGCTAAATTGTCTGGGGAGACTGAGACACCTGGAATCATTAGAATCTGGGCTGGCGGGGGCTCAGGGGAGGCATATATGGGATCTAGATTATGGACAGACAGCCTCAGATGCCATGACTGAGCCCAGCATGAACCAGGGAAAGTTAGGAACGGAATCACTGTCCTCACCATCCTCATCCCAGGGCAGCCACTGTGTGTTCCTATCATAACTCTGTGTTTAGCAGTGAGTTCTAGGAACAATATCTCACTCTTTCCTCACAGCAAGCCAGTGAGGCAGGTTCTCTAGGGTCCCATTTTGCAAATGACAAATTTGAGGCTCCAAGAGGTTGGAACTTTCTCAAGGCCACCCAGGAGCAGGAATGGGATTTAAATACATTAGAACACAAGCTTCAGACTTTGTTTGGGGCACTCCAGATCCCCACACTCAGAACAGTGCGTGGCGTGGAGTAAGCTCTCAGTAAATATATGTTGAGTGAATGAATAAATCTGATTCATTCCTGTGATGCTAATCAGAATTTCATTTAAAAAGATGCCTTGGGCTTTAGCAGGGTGGAGAGGAGAGACGGTGAGGTTCTGCAGCTCTTCAGGAGAGGCCGGAGTAGGAGAAGGTTAAAGAGGCAGAAGCAATGTCAGAGAATTGTTAATTCAAGGAATGCATCAATCAATTAGATAACAAGAGCTGACATTTACTGAGCAACTACTGCGTGCCAGTGCTATGGTCTAAATGTGTCCCCCTAAATTCACATGTTGAAACTTAATCACTGATATGATAATACTAAGGGGGGGGCTTTTAGGGGGTGATCGAGGTATGAGGGCTCCACCCTTGTGAATGAGATTAGTGTTCTCATCAGGGGCTAAAGAGACAGGAATTCTTCCCCTCCACCATGTGAGGAAACAATGAGAAGGAATCATCTATGAACTGGAAAATAGGCCCTTGCCAGACACTGAATCTATCTGTGCCTTGATCTTGGACTCTATAGCTTCCAGCATTGTGAGAAATGAATTTTTATTGGCACTTCATTATAGCAGTAGGAACAGACTAAGGCAGCCAGGCACTGTCCTAAGCACTCTACCAGTATTGACTCAATATTCCCCCACAGGCCTGTGAAGTATGTGGGTGTTCTCCTTAACTCCACTTTACGAATGAGTAAATTGAGGCACAGAAAAGTGATAGGTCACAGATCCAATAAGTGATCATGGCTCACAGCCAGGCCTGCTGGGGTCAAGGCTCTGTGCAGGGAGGAGAAAGGGAGGGCGAGGAGTCAAGGGTGACTCCGAGGTTTCTGTTAGCCGAGGGTGCCTAGGGTCAATGCTTTCTCTGCTGGCTTGGAATTCAGACAAGCCCGGCCACAAGCCAGGTGGCTGCCTGACCTCCTGGCTGGGCCAGCATTCTGGGTGGCCATGTCTCTCTGTAGGATCCCAGAAGGCTCTGAAGGAAGCCCCCTGCAGTGACAACTACTGCCAGTGACTGGGGATACTGCAGTCACTCAGAAGAGGGGTCTGCAGAAGAGGGGTCTGGGTGGGCAAGGGCCCGGTCCAGAGTAACATGGGGCCACTGCCAGCCTCCCACTGTCCCTGTATTATAGGTAGATGACCACTGCCCTGCCCCAAATCCCCTTTGGACCCCTGACCACCACCCCTGCTGAGTGGGGGCTGTAGTCTTAGGTGGGAGCCAGGATGTGGGGGCCCCCCCGGGATCCAGACTACAAGGAAGGGAAGGGCTGGGAGTGAAGGGCAGAGGAAGGACAAGGTCGGGCTCTAGGGGCCCATCCTGTGAGCAGAGACCCACAGCCACCACATGGCCCCAGGCAGGAAGGGAAACAGGAGGCTTCTCAAAATAGCCCAGGAGTGTGCAGCTCGGCTGCATCTCCCAGCTCCCACCATCTGGCCCAGCTTGTGCCGGAAGACAGGCGGGGGAGAGGGGAGCCGGCACTTGGAGGGACTCCGACTGCCTGTGGAGCCCTGAGCCAGCAGACCGCCCCCCTCTCACCCAGTACCTTCCCCTGCCAAGGGGAGTGGCAAGCTTCTCTGGACTCTTACAGCATCATTGCAAGGCAGGGATTATTATCCTCTAACAGGTGAGAAAACTAAGGCTCACAGAGGTAAAGTGACTTGTCCAAGACCACACAGCAAGTTAGCAGCAGGGCTGAATTGGACTGGGTCCACGCTGGGCCATCTCCATAGTACCTGAGTCCTGACCGTGAGGTCTGCGCATTCCCTGGACTCTGCCATCAATCTCCTGCCTTTCAGCTGAATCGCACCTAGACCTGCTCTCCCTGAAGAAAATTGAGCTTGTGATTTACCAATTATAGCCCAGGGTGGACCAGGCCTTGGCATTGTTACTGCTGCCAGGCAGCTGCTGGGGACAGCCAAGGGAGCAGGAAGTGTGGTGGGTGAGAAAAGGCAGAGCAGGGTGGTCTTGGCACTCCCGGCAGGCCCTGCCAGGATTCCACCTAAGGGAAAAGGCAGAGACCCCGACACAAATTTTGGAGACTCCACGGGCCCATCTTCCATCCCCAACACAGGGTCTGAGCTCAGTGCTATTCCCACTCTGTTTTATTGTCATCAGGAACCTGTCGGCATCACCCAGGCACCTACCAGAATCACCCAGGACCCTGCTGGCATCACCCAGACACCGCTCAGCATCAACCAGGCACCTGTTAGCCTTACCCAGGCACCTGCCAACGTGGGGCTCTACAACCTGAGGGAGCTTTCACCATTGCTCTCCACAGCTACCTGGAGGAATGGGCGTAGGCCAGGAGGTTCCTGAGACTCTGAGAGCTGAAAGAATGCCTCCAAGTGAGGCGGCCAACCAGGACTTCATTCAGGCACTCAATAACTACATGTTGGGTGCCTCTGGAGCCTGGGGCCATTGACACAGCAACTCCGACTCTAGACTCCAGAGATTCCTTCATACAACTGCCTGGGATGTTGGTGTCATCCCCACCTGTGTTCCAGTGCTGGGGCACAGGGTGAGGGGTAGTCGTGGGGGACCTGGGGCTGGGTTTTGCCCCGAGTGCTGCCCCTGCCAGACGCGAAGCCCAGGAGAAGAGCCAGGGGCACCTTGAGGCTCGCGCTGCCCTTGGCAGCCCTGTCAGCAGGCCCGGGGCCAGTCTGGACACTAGTGGTCTGGAGGTTTACTGTGGCCTCAAATTCTTCATGGAAAAAGGTGGGAGACGGGGAAGGAAACAAAGAGGGAGGAGGGAAGAAGAAGAGAAAGAAGGAAGGAAAAGAGAGGAGGAAGGAAAGAGAAATGGATGAGCCGAAGGTGGAAGGGAGGAGGGAAGGAAAGGGCTGTGACCTCAACCCGGCTGCCCAGTTCCGAATCCAAATGGAACCTGTCTTTCTCTCCATCTTCTACCCCCCGAGCAGCCAGAGCGAAGAGTATGGGGTTCATGTGTGGCCTTCCAGAACCTGTGGGAACCCCAGGAACCCTGTCGAGAAACAGTGTACCCAGGGCAGGGCTAACCAGGGAGGGCGTCTCAGGGGAGGGGAGCCGGGACACGTGCTGGACACACACACCCAGGCTGCTTCTCCGCAGGGTTTGCCCAACAGCTCCCTTTTCAGTGAGAGCTTCAGGCCTCGGGGGAGAACTGGAGATCAGAGGGACTGCCAGGATCCTGGGCCAGCTCCCAAAATAACAGCTGCCATTTGCTGAGGACCTGCTCACATCAGGGCCTGTGCTCCTAGCCGGGGATCCCTGGGGAGCCACACAGGTCCTTGGTCTTGTGAAGCGCCCCCTCTGGTGAGGGAGATGGACGTGAAACAAGTGAAGACCTGATTGAACACTGCTGACTGATCTATGGAAAATACCTTAGAGCAAAGGGAAAATGGGGGCTTAGGGCACACTCAAAGCGAGGCTCTAGTGCTGCAGTGACACTGGGATTCACTAGCCTTTTCTGGGACCCACCACGAAGCTGGCATCCCAGGAGCTCCTGTAGTTCTCAACAGTCAAATAGAAGGAACAGGAGAAAAGGTAGGGAGGAAAACAGCATCAATTGACCTCTTTCTGGTCCTTTCCCCAATCACTGTGAGTGTGATTTGGGGACTTCTCGGAAGAAACTCCCACCTCTTCCCACTCATGGAAGCCTATGAGTAGACCTAAAATTCCATCAGTCGAGACACATTTGGGGGTGGTGGGCTTAACTGTTATTAAAGAGGATCTTTACAGAAGGCCTAATTAATCTTACTTCAGACATATCTAACTTATTGGGTGAGAGTGCATGTTTTGCCCTGGTTTGAATATTAGCTCCAACACTGTTAGGTTCCTGACAAGTTAACCTCCATGGGCCTCTATTTCCTCCTCTGTAAAATGGAAATAAGAATAGTACCTCCCACATGGTGTGAGGATTAGATGAGGGGATATTATGTAAGCACTTGCCAGAGTGCGTGGCATTTAGAAAACACCCAGTAATTGTTAGCTGTTGTTCTTCCTTTCGCCAGTGCTGTCATTCTTTGTTATTATCCACACAACACTAACTTTGTGCCAGACCCTGTGTGTGGCTTTGGAATTGCAAAGAGGAATAAAACAGAGCACCTGTGTTCCAGGAGTTTACCGTCAAATGACAAGGGCAGGCAAAAGCCAGCAGGTAGTTGTTTACACTTTAGTATGAGTTCGTTTTATAAACTCTTGTCCTTAAAAGCAGGGAAGAATCGTTCTAGTGAGAGGACCAGAAAGGATGGTGCACCACAGAAAACTCTTGCCTAAGGCTGGGGCGCTGGGAAAATTCACCCTGTTTTGTTTTGTGTGTTTGGGGTGGAGGGTGCAGCTCTGACCCCTGGGGCAGAAACCAAGAAAACAATTTTCCACAGAGATTCTTTTTGGTTCTTGGCTCAATGAAACTCCCTGCAGGAGGTGGGGGAAGAAGCATCGCCTGAAGTGCCTGAAAGGAAAAATCTTCTCTGCCTGCCAAATGCACATTACTGTTCCCACCACAGCCCAGCCTGAGACAGCTTCTGCTAGGATTCCACCCTGTCTTGGCCTTGAACCCAGAGTGCTGGATTATCGTGATTTTGTTCACTTGGGAAGAGATTTGGGCCTGTTTTGGGAAGTCAGCCAGGTCTCGTGCTCTGCGCCACCTCCTACTCCCACGGGTCGGGACAATAACAGGACCAGCCTGGGTGACTGAGGCTCAGAGGGAGGCAGAGCCAGCCAGAGAGCGGCGGCAGAGGAGTGGGGGAGGCTTGGTGACCTAGATTCCACTTCCTGTCCCGCTTCCCTCCATTCCCAGACACCAGCTGCCGCTGGACGCGGACCACAGGCCAGCGGGAAACCTACCGCCGCCTCCTTGCTGGAAGCAGTGACAGGCTATACTCCTGTCACGGAGCTGGGCTCTGAGCTGGGCACCCTGCAACCCCTTCCCACAGCTGTGCCATCCCACACGAGCCACAGAGCCACGCAATTTTTGTCAGAGTCTGGAAATTCGTCCATTGAGTCCAGCCCTCACTCCCACTTCACACAGGAACGAACTGAGGCCCCGAGCAGGCAGAGACCTGCCACAGCCACACAGTGGGTCACACCTAAAGTCAAGTCTTTCAGAAAATTCAGTAGGTATGTGTTGAATAAGTGAATGAAAAGAGGGAGAGAAAAAGGAATGGAAATCCGGGTGCAGGCACCCCCACAGCAGTGACGAAACATCCAGAATGCATTGAAGCAGCACTTCTTGAAGAAGATGCCGGAGGCTAGGGCATGAGGGAGAGGGGCCAGGTCCTCGGCTCTGCTGTGCTCACGCCACATCAGTGTTTGGAGAGGGGGCATCAATAAAACTTTCTTCCCAGGATCCTGAAATCACACTTTCTCTGGCTCTTTCTTTCTTTCTTTTTTCCATTTGCAGTTTTGGCCGGGGATGGGCTCGAACCCACCACCCCTGGTACATGGGGCCGGTGCCCTACTCCTTGAGCCACAGGCGTTGCCCCTTTCTTTGGCTCTTTCTAAGGAGCTATTGCTTTTTGCTTCACCAGGAACGAGAGTGTTGAGTAGCACTCTCTGTCATTCAGTTAACAAAAGTTTACAGGGGTCGTACCACACGGTGAACATGGAGGTTGTGCTGCAAATCCTAAAGTAAAGGCCCTTGCACCTGAGGGGGAGGCAAACTGCCGAGGAAGAGCAAACCCAGGAGTGTGCGATACCCAGCTGAGACAACCCTGTGAAGGGAGCTAATATTGTTGAGATGCATTTGCTGGAGAGAAGGGCTGCCCGTCTCTGTTTGGTCTCCTCCCCCCCTGTTTTCTACCAGGAACACGGCCCCCAGGCGTAAATCATTAACTAGAATCGCCTCTTACATCCAAGCTGTTCCTCTCCTCTCAAAACACTGTGCCTTTCATTATCCCAAATGGGCCTTGAAACCACCTTGGAAGGTAGGCAGCACCGTGCCCACCGCTCCCAAAGGGAAGCTCCTGAGAAAGGGAAAATGCACCCAGAGTGCTGGTGCAGCGGGAGCTAACGCAGGACAAGGGCTCTCTAAGGGTCTGGCAGCGTTCTGCTCCCCAGGGACATTGCATTTAAAGCAAAACAACAGAAGCTACTCGGGAGGCTGAGGCAAGAGAACTGCCTGCCTAAGCCCAGGAGTTGGAGGTTGATGTGTGCTGTGTGACACCACTGCACTCTATTGAGGGCGATAAAGTGACACTCTGTCTCTACAAAATAAACAAACAAACAAACAAAAAAACAACAGAAGCATCTAAAAAGTAGGAATGTGCCTTAGTTTGTTTGAGCTGCTATAAATAAAGTACCATAAGCTGGATGACTTATAAACAAATAGAAATTTATTTCTCGCAGTTCTAAAGATTGGGAAATCCAAGATCAAGTCACCATCAGATTTGCTTTCTGGTTCGCGGATGGCAGCTTCTCACTGTTTCTTGGAATGGTGGAAGGGAAGAATTTGGGTCTCTTCAGCCCCTCGGGAGGGCACTAATTTCATTCAAGAGAGCGCCACCCTTATGGATCAGATCACCTCCCAAAGGCCCACCTGCTTAATACCATGACCTTAGGGACTAGGGTTCAGCATTCAGAGCACAGCAGAGCGTTAATAGTGTCACTGCTGACACTGTGGAGAGTGCAGGGCTGGGAAAGTTCAGGGCCCACAGACCCGCGTGAGGGGACCAAACTCCCTGCACAGCACCCTTCCCCACCTCAGAACAGGATTCTGAGGGAAAGCTAGCCTCTTTGCACAGCGGTCCAGCAGTCCTCCTTCCACAGCAACTTCCACTAGTGCCAGAGGACCCTCTGTTCAGGACGCCAGGAAGAACTGACCACACTGCCTTAGCCAACTCGCCGCTGGGCCTCAGTTTTTCCATCTGACAAATGAAGAGCTGGATGAAATTTACCAGATCCCTTCCAGCCCTACAGTTCTCTGAGTCTCCTTGATATGAAGGTCCCTGGGTTCCAGCTCTGAACTCTCTCCAGGAGGCTGTAAAGGGTCTGATATGAAGCCTCCCTTTACCACCACCCCCTCACCACCACCACACTGCACCTGCCCAGGCCACCCGTCAAGCCAGGATCCTACAGGAACCTTTTCCAAGGAGCCTCTGCTCTGTCCTATAGACACATCCCACCTGCTCTCTGCATTCAGCCCCTTCATCCTCAGGCTTGGAGCAATTTCCCTCTATTAGGCAAGGCTGTGACAGGAAAGGGACAGGTCCTGACCCTTGTTTGGGAAACCAGTTATGCAACATAGTCCTATCAGGAGAGGCACATGGCCGATGGGAAAGGCTGCCTGAAGTAGCCAGGGCCTTCTTTGAAATGAGTATCTTGGCAAGACCCACAGAGAAATGTTCTTTTGGACACCACTAACTCTGGGCTGCTGCTAATTTATGCAGGGCCTGGCTGCAGTGTCTCGTCCCAGTGTTCCTGGATACAGAACTGTACAAGGTCATTGCCAAGTGCACGTGGAGTGGCAGGGCCAGTGGATAGCCAAACCTCCCACTGGTACCTAGAGGAGGTCTGAGCCTGCAGCCCATTCGCCTGGGCCCCCTCATCCTCAGCCAGCAAGAACATATTTTCATCTACAAGTAAAAATCTTTTTGAAATAAGTCAAATAAATAAAGCCAGTAATAGGACAGGGAAGTGGGGTAGAGATTTCAATGGTGCAGCTACACCAAGCATTTTACAAGGTGATTCTGGAGATAATGTAATGTTGCATTGTTGTTTGGAGTGTGTGAGAATGACCACATGCATTAGACATTTACCCTGTGTCAGAAACAGGGCTGGGAATTTTATATACACTGTCTCTGATTTCACATCTTTGCAAGGCAAATTTCCTATCAACCTCACTGACAAGGAAACTGAGGCTTCACGGGGTCAGGTAGTCACCTCAAACCAAGGTATTGGGTTGAGGAGCAGGAACCCAGACCAGGTCTGTCTGATTCTCTATTGCTCTTTACCATGTACCTCATGACCACTTTGAAGAAAGACAACATTTAATGAGCGATTCCTAGAAGTGACACGAGTGTAAGATCTTCATCTGTTCAGTGCCTTCCTTAAGAATGTTCCTCGTGGCCCCCATAATCTCAGTCCAGTTGCCTTCTCTGTATTCCCTTCTCACTCTGCCCTTGTGCTTGACAGCCCTGCCTGGACCCTGCCCTCCACCTGGTCTCCTGGAAGAGGCCCCCCGTGGCTCACTCTCTCTCCCTGCCTGTGCCTCTGTTCTCAGTGTGACCAAGACCCAAACAGATCTTGTCCATTCATTGGTGGTGATTATCCATCTCCCCCATAGAATGCTCCTTCTTGAAGGCAAGGACCACAGCCCCCAAACCAGGCACATAGTAGGTGCTTAGTAAATATTTCTGGGTGAATACCTGAATGACCATAACGAAATTTGTTTTCCTTAAGAATATTCTCTAATTCAGACTCGGTTTTCTCTGTCTCTTTAAGCAATTCCAAGCAGTCGAGTGTTTCCTAGAGCAGCACCTTTTGCCTATGTTTTTATCCAATTGCCCTTGAAGTTCCACGAGAGTTCATGGGGGAGGCACAGGACAAATGGGGCACACAGGGCTGTGGGTGGGCTCTGTGATGTCTGCTCAGATGCCCCTCAAGGCTGAGGGATCTGCTCGCCCACCCTCAGCCAGCAGCCATCTTTGGGGAGTGCTCCAACTGGAGAGCACTTCTTCTCTGGTTGTTGGGCTCCTTCCTTGGGCATCTGCACCCAGAGACCAACCAGAGGGTCAAGGTCTGCCCTTGGCCCCCACTTGGGATAGTGCTGCAAGGCCACCCTAGACTCAGTGACCTGGGTGGGTGGTCATCTGTTCCAACTGCCCACTCCGCAGCCCACTTCTGCTTCCTTCTCAACCCCCTATAGCGTGAATCCCAGAGCACCCCCTAATTTTGGCCATGTGCATAACTCTCCTTCACAAAGATGGCTTCTGGGGACGTGACCCCAGACAGGAAGAATAAGTTCTGGGTCCTGCAGAATTACGTGGCCGAGTCAGGACGAAAGCCTAGAAGCTTTGACTCCCAGTCTCCCATGATAGGGTGCAGGCAGGCCAGGGCCTAGTCTGAGTAGTGTGCTCAGCAGACAAATCCGTACCCTCTCCCTATGTGAGCATCATAAACACAGCAAAACAGGAAGCAGAGGGTGGCGCCTGTGGCTCAGTGAGTAAGGCACCGGCCCCATATACCAGGGTGGCGGGTTCAAACCCGGCCCCGGCAGAACTGTAACAACAACCAAAAAAAATAGCCGGGCGTTGTGGCAGGTGCCTGTAGTCCCAGCTACTCGGGAGGCTGAGGCAAGAGAATTTCTTAAGCCCAGGAGCTGGAGGTTGCTGTGAGCTGTGACGCCACAGCACTCTACTGAGGGTGAAAAAGTGAGACTCTGCCTCTACAAAAAAAAAAACAAAACAGGAAGGCGGTGCCTGTGGCTCAAAGGAGTAGGGCACCGGCCCAATATGCCGGAAGCAGTGGGTTCAAACCCTGTCCTGGCCAAAAACTGCAAAAAAAAAAACAGGAAGCAGATAAGGTGGTGACATGTTGTATTTAGAAAAGTTTAGAAACAGAGCATGTGGTCATCAGGCCTTGGGGTGGCTGAGAAGGGCAGGTCCCCAGAAAGCCTCTCTGAGTACGATGAAGAGTCACGTGGCCAGCTGAGGGTCCCACCACCTTCCATAGGTCATGGGCCCCAGCTCTGTCACCCTGTGAATGAGGAAGGGGGTTTGTTGGAACCACTCCAGCCCACCGACAGTTCCTCCTATGCTCTAGCAAGCTGTCTATGTCACCAAAGTCTACCGAAGCTTTCTCAGCAAATGGACTTTAGCTACTCAACACACCTTCTAAGTGACAAACAGACCAAACCCAAGTTGAGGCCCTCTAGGATTTCAGCGCCTTTGCAGGAAGAATGTCTTGAATGGAGGTGGAGAGAGCAAAGGGGCTGTAGAGGCGCCCTGGGCAGTGAGGGGAGCGCCGAAGAAGGGGGCAGGGGATAGGAACATCAGCTCGCCCCCCTCAATACCTCAGCAAAAGCTGACTCAGGTTGTAGGCACCACAGTCACACCCTTCTCAGCCTGGGCTTCCTGCCAGGACATCCCAGGAGGAGGTTCATGAGCAAAAGTCTCTAGAGCTTAGCTTCCCGGCTGGCCTCTTGGACCTCCAAAGGCGAACTTCCCGGAGAAAGAACAAAGACAGATTCCTTCCCAGCCAACACTTCTGGACAGGGACGAGGAAGGACAGAGGAGTGGCTAAACTTAGGAGAGCCCTATTTAGCATTGCATTGGGAAAAGAGGACTTTCTTCAAACATACAAGATAGCCATAAAGTTCGTGTGCAGTTTAAAATAGTGTGCAGTTTTAACTGGGCGTTGTGGCCGGCGCCTGTAGTCCCAGCTACTTGGGAGACTGAGGTAAGAGAATCGCCTAAGCCCAAGAACTGGAGGATGCTGGGAGCTGTGATGCCACGGCACTCTACCGAGGCCGACAAAGTGAGACTCTGTCTCTAAAAAATAAAAATAAATAAAAATAAAATAAAATAGTGTGCAATTTGAAAGTGCACATGACCTTTATGGTCACCCTATATAAGTATTTATCCAAATGCCCATTTAATAAAGACTAAACTTGGCTAGCTTGGCAGCTCCTGTCCATACCCTGGCCTTATCTGTATACCCTCACTTATAGCTTTGCACCACAAACATCTGTGGCTTATCTGTGGCTCTCTGCCTGGGGGACACAGGATACTAGGAAAGGTAGGTGAGAGGTGCCAGCGAGTTAATGCCCCTGGGAGCAGGTCTCTACCAGTGATACCAGGAAATGCTACATAAATACCCCCTACTTGTTGCCCTTCATGAGGGATTACATGGAAGACCTGCCACCCAGGCTCACAGAGGTCTCCAGGTGGATTGAGTCAGTTGCCACAGTCATGATCTGCTCATGAATGCAGCCGGGACTGGTTCCCTTCCTGTCCTATCCCATTTCCCCACTTCCTTACTGCATCCTGGGATTGCATCTCAGATACACTGCTCTCAAGTCCTTGCTTCAGTTTTACTTCTGGAGGTGCCTGAAACAACTACATATATGGTGTTCTGTGAGGGAGGCCGTGGAGTGGTGCTTGGGCTCAAACCCTGGCTTCACCCTTTGCTATTTAGGTGACAAGCTTCGGAGCCTCAATTTCTTCAACTGTTAAATGGAGGATGATAATAATAGTACTACCTCAACAGTTTGTTTTGAAGATTGATCAAAATAATTCATGTAAGCCATTTTCACAGTGCTCGGTAAACACTCAAAAACTACTGAACGTAATTACTAGACAGTCATAAAATAGAGAGACAAAGGACAAACAACAACTTAGGGGGACAATATTTAGCATAAACAGTGAGGAAAGGATTATTATCCTTAATATATGAAGAACTCTTAAAAATCATTAAGAAAAAGCCAAAACAACCTTTCAGAATAGCAGGAAAGGGCATGAATATATAATTTGCCGAACAATGAAAGCAGGCAACAAGTATATTAAAAGATGTTTGTGCTAATTTCACTAATAATTAAAGAAATGATAAGAAAACCATAATAATTCAAACACTAAAAATTGCCTAATTGGCAATATATCTTAAAGATTGGTCATATCCTGTGATGGTAAAGGTGTAGCAAAAACAGCTGTTGGAAACGCAAATTCCTCCAGTTTTCAGCAGAGCACTGTGGTAGTTCTTACTCAAATTCACAAATGGCCTGAAAGAATTTCTCAGATGGAAATCTCACACCTGTGCAAAAGGGTTTAGGCGCAAGAATATTCATTACAACATGAATGTTAAAGAAAAATTAAAAACAACTCGAATGATAGTTGCCAGGGGATTAAATAAATAAATTATGGTATATCCAAACAGTAGAATTCTAGGCAGCCATAAAAAAGAATGGGAGATTTACATGGACTTTCAAGAAAAGATGACGAAGATTTCTTATGAAGTAGAAAAAGAAAGTTACACAATTCTATAGACAGCAAGATTCTATTTCTTATTAAATAATACTTTTATATATCCTTATCAATTTTTTGTGACTGCATAGATAAATTCAGAAATAACATAACATCGAGTAGCAGTGGTTATTTCTGTGGTTTAGGAACACAGAAAATTTTTACATCGAAGTGACACATTTCTGTAATGTTTGAAATTTTGCAAGAGGAATGTAATCAGAAACCATGCCAACCCCTGTCACTCACACCCTCGTTCTCTTGAGCCACCAGGACACTTAGTAGGTTCCACGCAAGAGCCACCACCCATTTCCCAAGACTGTATGGAACAAGCTATACAATCCTAGACACCAGTGATGAGCCTGGACCCAATAATGGAATAACTGTAAGTGAAGAAAGCTCGTAAAATAGTAAATGCGCTGTAAGCTGAAGTAAAATTCTTTACATCAAGAAAAAAGGCTAGAAAAAGAAAAATAGCAGAATTTTTACAGGAGAGGTTCACTGGCGATTTTTTCTGTGTGTGTTTTGATGTTTCCTACATGTTTCATGCTGAGCAAATATCTCTTTTATAATTAGAAGCACAGCATATGAATTTTAAAGAGGTGATGTCAAGTTGCAGTGGTCTCAGCTTGCCATGGCAGAGACTTACCGTTCGAAGGATGAAGTGAGAATGTTCTGAAAAATACCCGCTTTATGTCAAAATGTAGATCAAACAGAGAACACTTTAGAGGTGGTCTAAACTTCACCTGTAGCTTCTTTTTATTTTTCTTGTAAAAGGCCAGGAACACCACAAAACAACCAGGACTTCATCTCCCAGCCCTATTCAGATGGCACTGTGTCTCATTAAGCTTTGGTCTAGAGTAGGTTTTGATGACATAAAAACCATAAGCAATTTTACTTTGGCCAGATGTAACCCTGAATCTGTTCGTGAGGGCTCCTTACCCAGATTTAAGAGAAAACAATTGGAAACATTCCTTATCCAGAAATAATAATAACAACAATTAGTACCATGAAGCTTCCCCAAGCAAACCCCAAATGAGTCTCTCCCCTTCAGAGCCAAGGTTGGGCCAGGTAATTAAAGGAGTGGAAACTCCTTACCAGAGCAGCTGATGCTAGAGAGCATGAAGAACATAGGAAGGGGAAAGGACCAGTCCTCCTTTTTATTGGTAAAATCCCCACCTTCTCAATCAGGAAATTCTGTCTATTTCATTTGGGATTTTGGAGCATTAAGGAAATAAGGTGTTTCTCCAATCCCAATCAACATTGTCACAAGCAGGGAGAGAAAAACAAGTCTTCCCACCCCAAAGAGATGGGGAGATGGGAGTTGCAATGCTTCTCTGTACGGGCAGGAACAGAATCTACCTGCAGGTGTGGGCAGAAGGGACCTTGAAAGTAAGGCGGGGAGGGAGCCATCCAGGGCCTCCACCCTGCTAGGATCTCAGGAGACTATCACTCAGGCAGCAATCTGTAAGAACTTGTATTAAAGTTTTTGTCTTCTAGCTTAAATTTGAGGAGTGCCTTAAAAAAACTTCAGACGAAGTGACAGTCTTGACTCCAGGGTCTGGAGCTTCCCGGAAAAAAGTGAAGAACTCTTGTCACCCGGTGACGAGAGTGTCCATCACTAGTTGTCCACTCCGCAGAAAGTATATACTCCCTGGTATACAAGCATGATGGATTTGATAGCCACACAACCCATCTTAGAGATGAGGAAACGGAGGCTCTGAGAGATGAAGTGACTTGCTAGAAGTCACACGGCTAGTGGGAGGCGAGGTCAGGATTCACACCCGGGTCAGTCTGACTCCACAACCAGAAACTACTGTTGGATTCAGAGAAAAAAATGTCTTTAAACCACCCGGGAAGGGATGGTCCGTAGGCAGGACACTCAGTACATTAGTTTCCAAATGTGGTAGTAAGTGGTTAAATAGGACACAAATTTATTATTTTAGAGTTCAGACAGGAGTCAGAAATCTAAAAAAGGTTTTCCTGAGCTAAAAGCAAGGGCCTGGCTGAGATGTATTCCCTTCTGGAGATTCCAGGAAAACAATCCATTTCCTTGTCCTTTCCCGTAGAGGTCATCTGCGTCCCTTGGTTTGGGCCCCTTCCATCATCTTCAAATCCAGCAATGGCTGGCCGAGGGTTTCTCATCATGCCACCTCTTTGATTCTCACTCTTCCGCCCCTCTTACCCCATTCAAAGACCCTTAAATTGGGTACACGGATAATTCCAGGCAATGTCCTTGTTTTAAGGTCAGTAGATTAGCAACCTTAATTCCATCTGCACCCTTAATTTCCTCTTGCTATGTAACATAACATATCCTTCACAGGTTGTAGGAATTAGGACGCAGACATCATTGGAGGGCCATTACTCAGCGTTATGCACTCTGAGAGCCAGCAAGTTCATGGGGTCACCAAAACCCAGAGTTTTGTTTTCATGCTTGCATGGGGAATGAGAAACTGACTCACTTGGACCAAAATGTCCAAGAGTCTGAAAAACGGGCTAAGAATGGTTTAACATAGTGGGAGGACTGGCCTTTCAAGAGTATATTTCTGTTTAAGGTACCCCTGTCCCAGTCCTGATAAGGTCAGAAAGACCCAACATGGGGATTGTCTACCCCATCTTATTTATGTTTACTCTTACAAAAGTAACTCCTGCTCATTGAAGATATTCAAACAGTGTAGAAGTGTGAGATGGGAGATGTTCTAATGCATTCATTGGAACCTGTTTCCTGCTCTCCTGCATACATGAACCCTCTTTTCCCAGCCTTCCCTGTGACACATTCTGCCAATGGAGTGAGCAGGAGTGAAGGGCGTCTCTTCCAGGCCGGCCACAGGAAACCATCTATAGATGACCCTTGCACCACTTCCCCTTCCACAGAGAACAGAGACGCTGCAGGGAAAATGGCAGAGCCTCATCATGGAGCTGCAACTTGGAATCATGGCTTAAAGGAGAGAGTACACTGGGCAGGACATCTGTTTGTGATTTTATGGGCCAGAAATAGTTTCACTGTACATGTCAGGGAGCATTGGCTGTTGGTTACACCAGCTCTCATTACCTTAACAGATACATTTCATTTTTGTTTACTCTTCCAGTACTTAAATATACAAAGTACATATAAATATAAAGCAAATACAAAGTATATATATATCAGATCAACACTGGTACATTGTGACCGGGGACTATATAAGATGTGAATATCAGGAGGTGAAGGTCATTGGGGGACATCTTGGAAGCTGGATCTCACAGTCTACCCTCTACCCCTGGTGATACATGTCCTTGCCACATGTAAGATACACTCACCGCGGCCAGGCACGGTGGCTCACGCCTGTAATTCTAGCACTCTGGGAGGCTGAGGTGGGTGGATTGCTTGAGCTCAGGAGTTCAAGACCAGCCCGAGCAAAAGCGAGATCCTGTCTCTATTAAAAATAGAAAAACTGAGGCAAGAGGATTGCTTGAGCCCAAGACTTGGAGGGTGCTGTGAACTATGATGTCACAGCATTCTACCCAGGGCAACAGCTTGAGACTCTGTACCAAAAAAAATACACTCAAACTCACATCCCATTACAAGCAGCAGCTTGAAGTTCAAATTCCCAGCAACTAAATCAGTTCCTGGTATAAATGAGACTCTTAGGGTAGAGTTCTTTAAGTACCGCTGCTAAAATACATTTTTCCCCCTAATCTATAGACCCGTGAAGTATAGAAATGAGTTATCTTACCCCCTACACACACAACATGCATTGGGACAGGCATAGAATAACAACTGCACACAGCTCTGTTCACAAAAAGGACAAAATGGGAGGCAATGCAAAGGAGTCACTGCATTGCAATGATAAAAATCCAGACTGGGCAAATGTTTTAGGGTCCTTGATTAAGACTTGGTCCTTTTGAGAATAAAATAATGGGCATAGGTGGGGAGAAGAGTCAGTCTTACTCCTGTCAAGAAGAGATTCTCCACACTTAATGGTGCATCTTAGAAGGGACAGGTGAAACCTACTAAATGCAGAACACAAACGTTTTCACACAATAAACGAGAAAATCCCATGAAGGTTATGTCGAACTGTTGGATAAAAATATTTCAGATTGTATATGAAGCCCGCACACTATACCCCATGATTGCTCTAATGTATACAGCTATGATTTAATAAAAAATTAAAATTAAAATAAAAAAAAAAGAAGAAGTGATTCTCCATGGCTCTTGGCTAAACCCTCTAGTTCCACCCTTCGAGTCATCTTTTCTTTTTTATGAGAGGTAGCACATTCCTTTTAGGAGAGGCAGCTCAGTAATTTAATTAGTCTGCTCTCTGTTTGTAAAAGTGTAAATGCCAAAATGATTCTTCTCATTTTGTATATTCTGTAACCTTTTCAGATCAAGCTAGTAATGTTTCTGCTGATGTAATTCCCTTAAAAACTTGCTAGATCTCTTGTGAATCTTATTGGCATTTATTTGACTACACAAAAGCCACACATACAACTCTCTTTGGGATGAACTCTTCTCTGTCTTAAGACTCTTGTGAGAGAACAACGATGCACTTCTAGAAGCCCTATCAGTTAAGAGCTTTGGGAGGCATTACCTTAAAACTTTAGGGGGCATGCTGCCTGTGTCAATAGCATTCTGGGGATCTTCCTTAAATTTTTCTGAGATCTTAACAAAAGATCTGACAGTCACATCTAGACTTCGTTTTTAGATCTTTAATTTTTTTCTATGAGTCCCTTGGATTTCGCTCAGAGGCATTTCTTATTTTTAGTATTGTCTGCATCTGAAGAGGCCTAGAACTTCCAAGTGCTCTTTTTCATGTTTAATAGTGTTGCTAAACGTTCTGCCACTGTGTAACAGGGGTCCTCGTCCTCCGATGTTCAATAGGATTTCCTTTATTTTTCTTGTAAGCCTTCCCTGGCAGCCAATATAGTGTTTCTATAGACAGTTTCCTCAGAACACTTAAATTTTAGATTTTTGCTAATATCATCCTTAAAGTCCTTTCAGCTCTGCTCACTGTTCAGTTCCAAAGCCATTTCTACATTTTTTGTATTTTTTTATGATGGCAACCCACTCCTGGTACTAAAATTTAGATTTGTCATATTTTGCTGTATAGCAAATTACCTTAAATTTAGTGGCTTGAGAGAACAAACACTTATTATTTCTCATTCTCTGTACCCCAGCAAGTTGAGAGCTGCTTCGTTAAGAGGTCTGGTTCAGAGTCTCATATGCAGTCAAGATGTTGGCCAGGGCTGCAGTCAACTAAAGGCTTCACTGGAGCTGGAGTACCTGCTTCTCAGTTTATTTATATGGCAATTTGACCATAGGGTTTAGTTTCTACCACCCGAGCCTCTCTATAGGGCTGCTCATGGCATGGTAGCTGACTGTATTCTACTGGTCACACAGATCGGCCCTTGTACTCTGTAAGGATAGACTACATAAGGGTTTAAGTTCTAGGAGGGATCCTTAGATTCATCTTGGAGGCTGGTTTTGGAATTGAATGGTGCATTCTCTATCCCCCCCCAAACGATACATCCATCTACAATCTGCAAATGTGAACTTATTTGTAGAAGGGGTCTTTACAGAAGTAATTAAACTAAAGACATCATGATTAGGTCATCTTGAATTATTCAGGTGTCCAATGGCAAATGTCTTACAAGAAGAGAAGGAACAGGCTGGGCACAGTGGCTCACCTGTAATCCTAGCGCTCTGGGAGGACAAGGTGGGTGGATTGCTTGAGCTCAGGAGTTCAAGAACAACCTGAGCCAGAGAGAGATTCCCTCTCTAAAAACATTTGCCAAGCATTGTGCGGGGTACCTGAAGTCCCAGGTGCTTGGGAGGCTGATGCAAGAGGATCACTTGCACCCAAGAGTTTGAGGTTGCTGTGAGCTATGACGCCATGACACTCTATCAAGAGTGAAAATGAGCTATGACGCCATGGCACTCTATCAAGAGTGACAAAGTGAGACTCTGTCTCAAAAGAAAAAAAAAAAAGAGAGAGCAAAAAGAGGAAGAGAAGGTACAAAGAAGACCAGATGGACATAAAAGTAGAGATAAGAGTGATGAGTCTATAGGCGAAAGAACGTCAAGGATTGCTGATAGCCACTGGAGGCCAGGAAAGAGACATGGAATGGATTTTTCCTCAAAGCCCCCACAAGGACCCAACCTTGCCACCTCCGACTTACAGCAGCCGCAGAAAACTGACGGAACTGGCTGTAAGAAGTCAGTTCAGCCATGTGACTCTCACTGAATTCAGAGGCCTATATCTTGAGGTCTCCTCCTCTCTTTGCAATCTCATGACAACCATTTCACCAATATTTACTGAACACCTACCATTTTCCAGGCATTGTTCCCAGTGCTGGGGACACCAGAGTGAACAAGAGACACAAATCTCTGCCTGGACTCTGGCAATCACAATCATGTTCCCTATTATGGAGCTTTCATTCTAGTGAGTATTAGATCAATACCCTGAGCCTTTGGCTCCTTCCAATTCCCCATTTTATAATGATTTTGTATATCCAGTGGAGAATATATAAAACTAAGGTTAAAAAGTCCTAAAGTAGGAGGCTGTAGAACACAGAATTCTACAACATTGAGTAATTCAAGGAAACATGAAGAGTGAATTATCCATAAGCAGCTCTGTCAGGAAGCCCGTGTTCTTTCTGGGGGGTTCAAGAATGGCAGCCTCAACACCCACTGAAGTCACTTCATGATTCTCCACTTTTTCCATTTCTTAGATGTTTTTCTTTTCTTTTCTGGTGTGGGGGCTCCTTATATAGTAAATGTAATCAAATTGCCTTACCCTGACCCACCGCAGGAGCTGAGGGAAGACCAACGTAATTGTTTAGACTATACAGAAGATAGGGATGCTAATGAAGCATTATGACCTTGCAAACTATTATTAGACATACCAAGGTTTCTTTTCTCATGTATGTGTGTATTTATAACAGGGCATCTGTATCAAAAAATACATGATGTACATACATATGATATCCATGAATGGTACACTCACTAAAAATGCCATTCAAAATCATTTTGTGCACAGAACATATGACACGACAGTTCCTTAGCTGCCTAGGACAGCATTTGGATTATTTCCTGAAACCTGCGTCCCTGGCTGTATATTTGGTACTCAACGTGTGTCATCCCAAGTCATGTTAGACAGTCTTTTCTCTAACAGATAGTCTCTCAAAGTTCAGAGCACATGAGCACCACTTTGGGTGGATGAATGGTTATAAAATACACCAATGCCTCATAGAAGTAGTGATGTGGCATTACTGAGGCAGGGTCCTAGAATCTGCATTTAACCAATTCCCTTAGTGAGTCTGATGCACAGAACCCCTGCTTCTGGCTGTCCCTCTGCCCCTTGTAAGTGAACTTTTGCTTCTAATTGACATTCACCTTCTTCTTGGTCTTATTGGGAAACCTGATACAGAAACTCCTTTCTAGTCAGTGAGAGTTAATCACCTACATTATCCTAAAAAACATCTCCTGATCTGCTGGGCTTAGGCCTGAAACCTACCATTACAGGTGAGGCCAGCCTTCCCTGGAAGTTGTGAAAGTGTCTTCCCTGGAAGTTGTGAAAGTGTCTTCCTCTGGTCACCAGCAGGACCGTGTAGCCAGCACAGCTGTCAGTTTCAGACAGGTGCTAAGGCTGCTCCTGGTATCAGCATGAATCACCAGCAACATCTCAGTCACATCCATTTCAAAACCAACATATAAATAACTCCATTTTCTGAGAACTATTTACCACCAGGCATCCCCTCTCTTGGGTTTCCAGAAGCCCAGAGCTACTTCCGAGGTGCTGGGAATTGGGACACCGAGTGAGGGCAGTGAGGACACTCACTAGCACACAAAGATGGGATGAACAGTCTGGGTTCAAGCTCTGCTCTCTGCCTGGTGTGGGATCTTGGAAACTGGCCCTTTCCTTCTCTGAACCATCCACAGTGCCCTCTTTCCATAGAGCTGAGGACACACTCGTCAGGACTCTCACAGAAAGTTGATGTGGGGATGGATGAGAAAGTGAAGGACTGCAGTCACTCAGACATTTGACAAGTACTAGATTGAGTGCCTACTATTTGTCAGGTATATCCCGCAGCCACAGTGGTGACAAAGCACATGTGCCGAAGTTCAGAGTCTATCAGGGTGGACAAACCTGAAATGACTAAAAAAATTAATTTCTGCAAAATTGCAACAGTGATAAGTGCTAAGAAGAGGGCCAATGATCAAAGTCAAGGCCCACTGGTCAGGAGCTAAGTGTCAGGGAGCACTCGTGAGGGCTATGACCCTGAGCTGTTGGCAGAGTGAGCACAGAGGTTGGAAAGGTCCGGCGGACAGCTCAGGTCCAGGAGGTGACCGCTAGGAAGCTGGGTGGGGAGGACGATTCACACTGCCATTGTGACATCACTCAGACTGATCCCTCTGGATGTCTTTCCAGCCTCAATCTATCAAAACTCTTATTATACTTGGCAGTGTATCTGAATCCCATAACATGCAGGGAGCAATACGATGCTGTGTTCAGGAAGCAGGCTGTGGAGCCAGCAGACCTGTGTTCAAATCCTGCATCTACTGCTTACTGCCTAGGGGAGGCTTCATCTCTCTCAATCTCAGTTTTCTCTTCTATGAAATAAGAAAGAATTGTTATTTACCATATAGAGTAAGTGGGATGAATCAATACATTGTAAAAGTTTTAGAACAGTACCTGACACATGGTAAGTGGGGAATAAATATTAGCTATTAATATTACTGGTGGTCTAAGAACTTTATATGTAGTAGATCATTTATCCTGCAAGACCCCATGGTGTTACTACTATTACTGCCATTTTATATACTTCATATAAGGGTCCATACATTCATTTGAAAATATGGTAGGTACTGTGCTAGCAACTAGGGTTGGTGGTGAGCAAACCACACACAGACCCTGCTCTTAGACGTGGGAAGAGAAGTTAACAGGCTACTGGGCTTCCCTGCCCAAATCTGGGGAACTTGAGCTTTAATATAAATAATGATGGCAATAATTACAAGATGTTAAATAAAGTGGGGTTTCATGAGTCCATACCAAGATAAATAAATGAATGCTCAAATAAATAAATGAGAGAGGAGGGAAATTCTTTACTATGCTATAGAGGAAATGATGTGGAGGTTTTTTGTTGTTTTTTTTTTAAATCACAGATTGGCAGACACCATAGTAATAACTGATTCAGGCAGAATCATTGAAGGTGAAAGTTTGATGAACGGGATATGCTCTGAAAATATTTATTACAATGAAGAAAATCATGACCTTATAGTAGCAAACCCAACAAACACTACCTTAACTAAGTGACTAAAGTTAAGATCAGAGCTGAGTGCAGTTGCTCACACCTGTGGTCTTAGCTACTCTGGAGACTGAGGCAGGAGACTCACCTCAGCCCAGGAGTTGCAGACCAGCCTGGGCAACATAGCAAGACACCATCTCTTTAAAAAAATGTTAACCTCACCAGCAATGGGGCAAGCTGACACATGCCTCCTGATTCAATGCAATGAGGAAGACATGTTATCCCTTCCGTGATACTCATGCCAAACAGGCATAACCTAAATCTATCTGATCATGAAGAAACATTAAGAAAATTCAAATTTATCGGGAGGCTGAGACAAGAGAATCGCCTAAGCCCAGGAGTTGGAGGTTGCTGTGAGCTGCGTGACGCCACAGCACTCTACTGAGGGCAAAAAAATGAGACTCTCTCTCTTCAAAAAAAGAAAAGAAAAGAAAAGAAAATTTAGAGACAATCTGCAAAATACCTGGTTCATACTCTTCAAAGATGTTGAAAACATGAAAGACAAAGGTAGACTGAGTTGGATTCTGAGCCAAAAAAGGAATATTATTGGGACAACCGGGAAACTGTGAATGTCTGTAAGTTACATCATAGTATTATATTCATGTTAATTTTCTGAATTTGAACATTGTACTGTGGATATGAAAAAGGATGTCCTTGTTTTTAGGAATACACACCGAGGAGTACTCAGGGATAAAGGAGCTGCATACTTGCAACTCACAAATGGCCCAGAAAATAATTTTAATAATCTGTACATATATATGTATGGGTAGATAGATGAGTGATAGAGAGGTAGAAAATGAAAAAGCAAATTAGATAAAATGTGAACATTTGGGAAATGTGGATTAAGGATATATAACAGTTCTTTGTAGTCTTCTTGCACACTTTTCCCTCTAAATCTGAACTTGTTTAAAAATTAAAAGCCACCCCCCCAAATCAAGAAGAGTTCCAACCATCTCTCCTCATACCTGTTTGGGGGGAGGGTGTGTAGGCCAAAAGAGACAGATCTGATGGAAAAGGGGCAAACCCTCCCAGGTGCCTCTCTGGAGACAGAGTTGTTCTGGCTGGCTGGGGACTGGTGCTGATGGCGAGAAACATGATTTCTGGCCTGTTTCCAGTGGGGGAAGAAACAACAAGGGGAAACAGAGAAAGCTCTGTAGTGCCAAGGGCTGGTCCCTGGGGAAGGGAAGCGGGAAGCAGGCGTGGGTGCGGGTCAGAGGCAGGGTTCTGGCAGCTCTGCAGACTCTGCCCCAGGGCTCACTCCCACCAGGGGAAGGGAGAGAGGGGAAGGGGGATCAAACAGACTGTGAAGAAGGGGAGGGAAGAAGCCAGCATTGTAGTTAGTTTCTCCTAACTTACTATTTGCCACTGTTCTGGGTGATTTACATACACTACCTCAGATAACCTGTGTTATTATTCCCACTTTAGAGATGAGAAAATCACGGCTTAGAGAGGTAAGGGAAGAGATTCTGTTTGGGGCAGTGCAGTGGAAGACATGTGCTCACTGACCCGCATGCTGAAAGCAACTGAAAACATTGGTTAAAATAAAAAAATAATTTTAAATTAATCAATCTCTCAATGAATCCCCAACAATTAAAAAAAATTAATCAATGATCCAGCAAGAAAGTATGGGACTCTCAGAAGCCTAAAATTGAGTAAAAGCAGAAACCTAGAGAGGTAGGCAGGGCAGGAAGCAATCTTTGACCTTGAGGACATTTACCAAATTAAGTGAGCTTTAGCCTTGCTACTCAGGGACCACAGAGACTTTGTGGGACACAGGAGTCAACTCCCAGAGCCCACGCAAGGTGGGAGACTAATAGGCACCCCACTGCCTGCACAAAGCGGGATCTCCAGTGGATCTCCCCCACCGCCAGGTTAGGGGTCAAGTAGGAGTGAATCCCAACACTTTCCATCCCTGCTAAAATTGACAAAGAAATCTCAGCACCAAGTTGAGAGCGAAAGTATTTTCCCTGGGAATTCAGAACCCGAGGGGACTGAATTTGAAGCCTGCATTCATACTCCCTCATCAAACCAAAACATCTCAAGCTTTTTTATTATATTAAAGTGTTCCTTCAAAAATTTTGGTATGAATGTAGAAGCAGGAAGCAGCAAATTTCTCCCCTCTTTTCCTGGATGTTCAAAAGCAGGAAGGTAAGCAGAAAAATAATTCAGACTCCATTTCGTAAACGGTAGACTCAAAACACATGGAGACTGGCAAAAGCAAAGGTTTCACACAACAGCCAGGAAGGTGAAGTACACAGAAATTGCTTAGGAGAGGGAGCGAGAAGGATGCTGAATCTCAAGCAAGCTAGCTCAAGGGCAGCCAATTTCAAAAAAATTCCAGCAAAAAAATACTTTCCCTGGCTCCGCGCCTGTAGCTCAGCAGCTAGGGCACCAGCCACATACACCAAAGCTGGCAGGTTTGAACCCAGCCCGGCCTGCCAAACAACAATGACAACTACAACCAAAAAATAGCCGGGCATTGTGGCAGGCACCTTGTAGTTCCAGCTACTTGGGAGGCTGAGGCAAGAGAATCACTTAAGCCCAAGAGGTTGAGGTTGCTGTGAGCTCTCTACCGAGGGCAACATAGTAAGTAAGACTCTGTCTCAAAAAAAATAAATAAAAATACTTTACCCATAGCTGAGAATTTACTGTAAAGCAGAGGTCCTCAACCTTAGCACGACTGACATGTGGAGCTCGATAATTTTTTGTTGTGGGTCCCCCAATTTTTAACAACCAAAGCTACCCCAGAAATTGCTAAATATCCTCTGGGAGGCAAAAATGCCCTTGGTTGCAAAACACTGCTCTAAAACAATAAATCCAGATACCTTGTATACAACACAAGCTATAGATCTGAGGAGCACAGAGCAGAGATGCAGAAGCCTCACCGTGGCTGGTGGGGGACGAGGTGCTGGCAGGAGATGGGGTGTGAAGGAACAAATGTGCAGAGAAATGGCACAATAGCCCAGGGGCAGCAGATCTCAGAAAGCACTAGCAGAATGACACTCCCTGAAAGAAACTACAAATAGCTGGGCATGAAAATCCAACTCATTCTGTGGCATGTCATGTTTTAAGTTGAGTTAACACAAAATCAGTACAAAAATATTAATGAAAAAGCCTGGAGAGGGTGAGGAAAGACTACCAGACAGAGAACACTGGCCAGACACAAAATTGTCACCATGGAATAGACGAAAAATCTGACCAAACAGTGAATTAACAAATCTTATTAAATCAATTGCCTCTGTGAGGGGAGGCCGCAAAGCAGATATTTAACATCTCAGTGAAGAAACAGCAAGACAATGGGAGGAGATGAAATGAGGACTGGAAGATCTGAGGGAGGAAGCATGAGAACAAACAGAAGAATTTCAGAAATGAAGATGCAATTGAAAGGATAATCTAGACATAACGCGATAGTGGAAACGGAGGATAAAAACAAGTGAAAAAGACGAGGCAGAATGAAGAACGTGTGTATTTCATAACTAGAGAGGAAATAATAGATATAGAAAAAACACAAAAGAGAGATAACATACATGTAATTGGAATCTCTAAAGAAGAGAAACAAAATAATAAAATACAATAAATACTTAAAAATAAAAGGTAACATTTTAAAAAAATCAAACGATGTGAATCTATCTGAGAGTTACTGTGTGTGCAAGGGAAAGTTGTCCTAGATTAGACAATAGTCCCAGACTCTTAAAAAAATTCTCAGAAAGATAAAATATCCTTTGAGCAGCCAGGCTAAATTTTAAAACATCAAGTCACTTATCAAGTAATTATCCCCAGCACTATTCATATACTAAACAGGGAAACAATAGTCATAGAATATTTAAGGCATTTGAGTATCTTCTTTGGATGAATGTCAGTTGCTCATTTTTTAATTCAGTTGTTTGTCTTTTTCTTGTTGAGTTGCAAATGTTCTTTATGAGACCCTTATCAGATACATGACTTGCAAACATCTTTTCCCCATTTGGTGGGGTGTCTTTTCACTTTCTTTATAGTGTTCTATAAAGAAGAAGAAAGCTTCCTTAATAAGATGAAGTCCAGGGGCGGTGCCTGTGGCTCATCGAGTAGGGCACCGGCCCCATATACTGAAGGTGGTGGGTTCAAACCTGGCCTCAGCAAAACTGCAAAACAGAAAAATAGCTGGGTGTTGTGGCGGGCGCCTGTAGTCCCAGCTACTCGGGAGGCTGAGGCAAGATAATCGCTTAAGTCCAGGAGTTTGAGGTTGCTGTGAGCTGTGTGACGCCACGGCACTCTACCGAGGGTGATAAAGTGAGACTCTGTCTCTACGGAAAAAAAAAAATAAGATGAAGTCCATTTTATCTATTATTCTTTTAGTTGCTTGTACATTTGGTGTTATATCTAAGAAACCATTGGCAAATCCAAGGGCATGAAGACTAATCCCTATGTTTTCTTTTAAGAGTTACATGGTTTTAGCTCTTATGTTTAGGTTTTTTCTCATTTTGAGTTGATTTTTGTATATGACATGGGACAAGGCCCCAACTTCCATCTTTTGCATGTGGATATCCAATTGTTCCAGCATCATTTGTTGAAGAAACTATTCTTTACCAATTGATTGGTCTTGAGACCTTTGTCAAAAAACAACTCACTATCAATGTATGGGTTTCTTTCTGAATCTCAATTCTATTCCATAATCTATATGTTTATCCTGGTACCACATTGTTTTGATTACTATAGCTTTGTAATAAATTCTGAAATTGGGAAGTATGTCTTCCAACCTTGTTCTTTTTCAAGAGTTTTGCTGTTTAGTGTCCATTGTAATTCTACATGAATTATGTGTTACAGGATCAGCTTTTCTATTTCTGCAAAGCCATTGGTATTTTTATAGGGATTACATAGATTCAATGTAATTTAATTCAATGTCATGTAATTCAATCACAGTTCAGTAGATCAATTTGAGAAGTATTACATCAAATCCATGACCTTGTGATAGCTTTTCATTTACTTAGGCCCTCTTTATTTTCTTTCAGCAATGTTTTGTAGTTTTCAGCGTACAAGTCTTACACCTCCTTGCTTGAATTTATTCCTAAGTATTTTATTCCCTTTGGTGTTATTATAAATGAAATTATTTCCTTAGTTTCCTTTTCAGATTGTTCATTGCTAGTGTATAAAAATACAACTGATTTTTGTATATCAATCTTATATCTTGCAAATTTTCTGACATTTTTATCAGCTCTAATAGTTTTTGTTGTTGTTTCTTTAGGATTTTCTATGTACAAACATTATCATGTCATCTGTGAATAATTTTGCTTCTTTTCCAAATTAGATGCCTTTTATTTCTTTTTCTTGCTTAACTGCTTTGGCTAGAATTTTCAATACAATGTTGAATATCAGTGGCATAAGCAGGCTTTTGTGCCTTGGCCCTGATCTTAGGGGGACAGAAGTTATTCATCATTGGGTTTGCTATTAGCTGTGGGTTTTTGATAACTGTGTTTTATCACATTGAAAAAGTTTCCTTCTGTTCTTAGTTCATTGTTTTTATTATGAAAAGGTATTAGATTTTGTCAAATGCTTTTTCTTCATCAATTGAGATGATCATGTGTTTTTTTTTCTTTTCTCCTCTTAATGTAGTATAGCATGTTGATTGCTTTTATTATATTGAAAAACCCTTGCATCATAAATTTTACTTAGTCATGTTGTATATATAATTCTTTTTTTTTTTTTTTTATTAAATCATAACTATGTACCTTAGTGCAATCAAGGGGTACAATGTGCTGGCTTCATATACAATCTGAAATGTTTTCATCAAACTGTTTAACATACCCTTCATGGCGTTTTCTTAGTTATTGTATGAAGACATTTGTATTCTTCATTTAGTAAGTTTCACCTGTACCCTTCTAAGATGCACCATAGGTGTGGCCCCACCAATTACCCTCCCTCCACCCTAACCTCCCCCCTCCCCTCCCTTCCCATATTCTTGTGCTATAGTTGGGTTATAGCCTTCATATGAAACCTTTAAATTAGCTTCAGTGTAGGGCTGAGTACATTGGATACTTTTTCTTCCATTCTTGAGATACTTTGCTAAGAAGAATATGTTCCAGCTCCATCTATGTAAACATGAAAGAGGTAAAGTCTCCATTTTTTTTAAGGCTGCATAGTATTTCATGGTATACATGTACCACAGTTTATTAATCCATTTGTGGGTCGATGGGCATTTGGGCTTCTTCCATGACTTAGCAATTATGAATTGGGCTGCAATAAACATTCTTGTACAGATGTCTTTGTTGTAGTGTGATTTTTGGTCTTCTGGGTATATACCTGGTAAAGGAATTATAGGGTGAATGGAAGGTCTATTTTTAGATCTCTAAGTACTCTCCAAACATCCTTCCAAAAGGAACGTATTAGTGTGCATTCCCACCAGCAGTGTAGAAGTGTTCCCTTTTCTCCACATCCACACTAGCATCTCTGGTTTGGGGATTTTGTCATGTGGGCTAATCTTACTGGAGTTAGTTGATATCTCAGAGTAGTTTTGATTTGCATTTCTCTGATGATTAAGGATGGTGAGTATTTTTTCATGTGTATGTAGGCCATGCGCCTGTCTTCTTTGGAGAAGTTTCTCTTCAAGTCCTTTGCCCACCCTGAGATGGGATCACTAG